>MJUU01033517.1:0-62378 GCA_002080025.1 Modiolus philippinarum | reverse complement strand
ATGGCCGCCAAAAAAGGCGGGAATATTCAACATTGTCCTATTTCAATGACATTTGGTTTCCAAATAGGTCTTGATGTTGCGAGTTCAAAACCGGTGTTGAAAATTGTTCCTTGACTGCCATTTTCAAAATGGCCGCCAAAAAAAGGCGGGAAAATTCAACATTGTCCGATTTCAATGAAATTTGGTTTCCAAGTAGATATTGATGTTGCGACTTCAAAACCGATGTTGAAAATTGTTCGTTGACTGCCATTTTCAAAATGGCTGCCAAAAAACGCGGGAAAATTCAACAGTGTCCGATTTCAATGACATTTGGTTTCCAAATAGGTCTTGATGTCGCAACTTAAAGCTGATGCTAAAAATTGTTCGTTGACTGTCATATTTAAAATGGCTTCCAAAAAGGCGGGAAAATTCAGCATTTTCTGATTTCAAAGAAATTTGATTTCCAAATAGATATTGATGTTGCGACTTCAAAATCGATGTTGAAAATTGTTTGTTGACTGCCATTTTCAAATGACATTTCGACTTCAAAACGTGTCGAAAGTGGTCTTTAACAAGAACGTTTTTTATCGAAAAATCCCAACAAAGAAATATAATAAAACATGATCAGACTTTAAAAACAGTTCAAGATATTGGAGGTGTTGGACGTACGAAAGTTTGAGAAACTGAAGATTAACTGTATAACTTAAATTGTTACCTTGATTGTGGCAACTGAAAACCAGGTGAGCGATACAGGCTCCTGGGAGCCTCTGGTTATATATTGTAATATTTTTGTCTCGTATTTGTACAAATATTCTGTTTGGCAAACAATCATGTCATGTTAATAGTTATAATAATATTTATTTAAATGCACATTTATACCCATATACATTAGGGTTGAAGGCATACATGAATAATAACAAAACCATAATAAAACAAAACAAAGATTACAAAATGAAAAATCATGCAGTTGTTGAGTCTACTCTCCTCAGCGAAAAAGACCTTGTAATGAATGAAGCAGTATACTGCACGATTTGGGGACAATTTAAACATACATATAGTTTATCTGGTTTACTTTCAATATTTGATATTAAACGTTTTATTTCCAGTAGATAGTTTTCTCTCAGTTTTGTGTTATTATTACATGAAAATAAGAAATGTTCTTCATCATCAATGGTGTCGGAATTGCAGTTCTTGCATTTTCTGTTTTCTCGTTTAATATTTTTGTACCTTCCCCTTTCAATTTCTAAAATATGATCGCTGACTCTTAATTTTGTTAGATATTTTCTATTTTCAAATTTTTTTATATTTTCCAAATATGGTTCAATTTCATATTTTTTCTTAAATTTACTATAAAGAAATAATTTATTACTTTCTGTAAAAGAATTTAATTTTTTTTAAAATAATGTCTTATAGTCTTCTTCAAGTAGTTCTTTCACATACTTTGTAAATTTAGGTTTTTCTGTATGAAAATTTATTATAATTAAAGAATTGTTTTGTGAATTTTTTTGTCAAATGTAGTAAATCAAAATAAAATTGTATTCGTCACTAAATTGCTCTATCATATTGAGTTTAACAAAGAAATCGGATGCTTCATTATTCAGAATAACTAAATAAACCAGATCAATTAAAAATAAATTGTCTATTAAAATACGAAACAAGTAATTTTCCGCCAACATGGGAATACCAGTTTAATTTTACATCTCCTTTAATTTGCTAGAAATGTTCTATGTTCCATCTGGAATTATAGTCTTTATATGACATACTTCACTTAAAACCCATTAATTTGTACAACATGAAAAAGGAATCGTATTTAGACTTGTTTAATACAAATGATATGACCACAGGGTCTTAAAATTATGACGTAAGTTGCATAATCGGAAGTTTGAATAATATTCTGTAAGATTCACGCTTTAGGAGAACTTTTATATGCATTTGCAGAATTTTATTGTTCACTTTCATCTTTATAAGTTTTCTAAATGCATTTCTCAGTAATAGTTGTCATTTTTATATTTTTATGACATCAAACGAGCTAGATTTATTTTAAATGTGCACTGCTTTATATATTTAAGTTCTGGTTTCATATAAAATGCACGCAACACTTTAGAAAGTTCATGGGTATTAAATTGAAGTTAGGGCAGACTTAATGTAACATAATAAAATATTTTGTGCATGCATTCGAAAGTTAATGAATGCAAGCATGCCAACAACAGAATATGGTTTTTAGTAATTTCCAACAAGCAAGGATGTACTTAATTCGAGTTTTGAAATATTCTCTGATCATATGTAACAAACTACACTAAACGATGAGCATATAATAAAAAATATCAGTAAAATTACCAAGTCCGGCTATCCCGAGTTCCTATCGTTGTCTACGTTTGTCTTTTGTCTTCTTATTGTTTTTCTTGTGTGGTTCCCAGTTAGATTGTGGCATGTGATTATAATTTTCCACCATTGTGTGAGTATACTTTTATCTTCTCCACATTATAGTTACGTTATCAAAAGTATTCAAATATCATTTAAGCAAGCACTAAAATATAGAATAAAATTGTTCCAACAGGAAATCGATTTGTTCTTTTCAAAGTTTTTTTTTCAAACATAAATATCATACATGTAGAATACCTAAGGGCCCTAATTGTGCGTCACTTTTAGCAGATTTTTTTCTTTATTCGTATGAAGCCAGGTTCATACAAGGGCTCCTTTAATTAGCTCACCTGGCCAAAAGGCATGTGAGCTTTTGCCATCACTTGGCGTCCGTCGTCCGTAAACTTTCAGTCACATTTTGACTATTACCTCTGAAACCACTGGACCAATTTTAACAAAACTTTACAGGGATGATGTTTGGCAGGTCCTTCACAACGACTGCCGAAAATTTTCTGATCCGTCAAAAAACATGGCCGCCAGGGCCGAACATAGTTTAACATGGGACCCTATGGGAAAATGCACATTGTGGCTATCTCTTCTGAAACAACTGAACAAAACTGAACCAAACTTTGCAGGAATGATGTATGGAAGGTCCTTTACTTAGATTGCCGAAAAATTTCCAATCCGCAAAAAAAACATAGCCGCCAGTGCAAAACATAGTTTACATGGGACCCTATGGCAAAAGCATATATTTGCTATCTCCTCTAAATCTACTGAAGCAAATTGAACCAAACTCTACAGGAATGATGTATGGAAGGTCCTTTATATAGATTGCCGAAATTTTCCCGATCTGCTAAAAAACATGGCCGCCAGCGCAGAACGTAGTTTAACATAGGACCCCTATGGGAAATGCATATATTTACTATCTCCTCTGAAGCTACTAAGGTAAATTGAATGAAACTTTTCAGGAATAATGTATGGAATGTCCTTTACATAGATTACAGAAATGTTTCTGATCCGCAAAAAAACATAGCCGCCAGCGCAGAACAAAGTTCAACATTGGACCCTATGGCAAAAGCATATATTTGCTATCTCCTCTGAAGCTACTGAAGTAAATTACAGGAATGATGTATGGAAGGTCCTTTACTTAGTTTGCCGACATTTTTTCTATCTGCCAAAAAAAACATGGCCACCAGCATGGCCAGCGCAGGGCATAGTTTAAGATTGGACCCTATGGGAAAAATATATTTTGACTAACTCCTCTAAAGCTATTGAAACAGATTGGATCAAAGTGAGGAATGATGTATGGAAGGTCCTTTACTTTGATTACCGGAAAACCTCTGAAGCTATTGAAACAGATTGGATCAAAGTTTAGAGGAATGATGTATGGAAGGTCCTTTACTTAGATTACCAGAATTTTTCTGATCCACGAAAAAACATGGCTGCTAGCACAGAACATAGTTTAACATGAGACCCTAAGGGAAAAGCATATATTTGCTATCTTCTCTGAAGCTACTGAGGCAAATTGAACCTTACTTTACAGGAATCATGAATGGAAGGTCCTTTACATGAATTACCGATTTTTTTTTTTTTTTTTTGATCGGCTAAAAAACATGACCGCCAGCGCAGAACATAGTTTAACAAGGGACCTTATGGGAAAAGCATATTTTTGCTATCTCTTCTAAAGCTACTGAAGCAAATTGAACCAAACTTTACAAGAATGATATATTGAAGATCCTTTACTTAATTTGCCGAAATTTTTTCGACCCGCCAAAAACATGGCCCCCAGCGCAGAGATAGTTTAACATTGGACCCCCATGGTAAAAAGCATATATTGACTAACTCTTCTGAAGCTACTGAAGCAAATTGAATCAAACTTTACACGATTGAAAATATGGAAGGTCCTTCATGTAGATTGCCGATCTCCTTAAAAACATGGCCACCAGCGCAGAACATAGTTTAACATAAGACCCTTTGGGAAAAGCATATATTTGCTATTTACTCTGAAAGTACTGAACCAAATTGAACCAAACTTTACAGGAATGATGAATGGAAGGTCCTTTATTTAGATTTCCGAAATTTTTTTCTATCTGCTAAAAAAATGGCCGTCTGTACAGAACATAGTTTAATGACATGGTACCCTATGGGAAAGGCATATATTTGCTATCTCCTCTGAAGCAAATTGAACCAAACTTTACAGGAATGATTTATGGAAGGTCCTTCACATAGATTGCTGAAAATTTTAGGATCCTGTAAAAACATGGCTGCCATCATGGAACACAGTTTAACATTGGAAATTAAGTTAAATTACATTTTCATCTTCTCCACTTGTATACACAAATGAACTCGAAATTAAAGAGATTTATACTTATACATTGACATCTCCAAACATTGTCTATGTTATGCTGTCTCAATTTGTATTGGGTATGAATTACCATGTTTTTGAATTTTTTATTTTGGAACTTCCCGTTTACTCCTTTTTTGCTTCTGTATTCGTTTGCCGCTGAAGAAAACTAACATCGACTTAAAGAAGAACATGTACAAAGGAGTACTTCAATAAGTCTCGTTTAGTCATTCTTCTCATACAATACACTATTATTCTACCATCCCATATTTACATTCTTTCGTCCAATCAAAAATCCTCGTTTAAATCATCCTTTTTCATAGGACACTCTTTTTTCTTCTTTTCTATGTACTAAGTAAGAATTATATTTTCTTTCAAAAATTGTTGTTGGACATAATGGATAATCACTATTGTAAATAATAAAACCTTGCGTAATAGAGAATCGCTTCTATTGGTGAGACATAGTCACAAGACATGAAATAATGTGGATATTTTTGCTGTTCATTGGTGCGAGTGGTGAAAACCTCATTATTTGTCAGAGAATAACCACAAAAAATACAACGTCCTTGGAAAGCTAGTAACTTTAAATTCCACCAGTTAATAACACCTTGAATTTACAACGTCCATGGAATAACCCTATTATTCACCGGTGAATAATTCCAGAAACCAGAAAGTGACAAGAACTTTTGAATAAGATTTTAACTATACAATGTCCAGTGAACAACCCCAAAGAGTAATATTTAAGTTTTTATGAGTATACTTTGTTTGAAATTTAAAAAAGCAGTTTTGTTAGTTGGGTTTAATAACACAATTACGGACCAGTATTAAGTTAAAAAGAATCTTGAATCATAGTTTGGACTTCAATTTTTTCCACAATGAACTGAAATCTATTCAAAAACTATTTTAATGATCCTATAACAGTGAATTTTTGGAGTCTTGATTAATAAGGCGGTCACGAAGATAACTATGTCTAATGAGAAAGTCTGTATAATTTGTGCTAGCTCGCGCGTAAAGAATCAATTTTGAAGCATACAATCCGTAAGCAGAAGAGGTTAGAGTTGCTGTTCATGTTAGAGAAATTGATAATATTGATATTTAAATTTCCCCTTTTATCGTAAATTTTAATACTGAGATGTTTCGAGATGCAAGTCCAAAAAATGAAGATCTAGTAGTTTCAGTTTTTGTCCCTTTTCTCTATTTCTGGGGTATATATTGATATGGGATATATTTAGCAAAAGATGCGTTATTACGGAAGGAGCATCATCAATATATTTATAAGTGAGATTGAAGGATGTAGTATCTTTTATTTCATGATCTTTTAAGAGTCCCGGAAGAAATTCAGTGTCTTGGAATATAAAAACAAGTCTGTGAGTAGAGGAGTATAATTCTTGCCCATTAGTGTACAAACTTACTGTTGATAAATACATGTAATACCTCCAAATGTGACAAATATATCATTAATAAGAAAATCAGGCAAACTCCACACCTGTTTTTCATCGTAGCATACGTTTCCTTTAAATTGGTGTTTGAAAAAAATGTGGATTTTTACCTGTTTTGGGTTTTATTTGTGGTCTACAATTTGCCTGTGGTTTCCACCTGATTTGTCTTTTTGTCTCTTGACCACTCTGTTCTGTAACTTTGTTATAACCCCTATTACCATACTATAGGAAAACGGGATATATAAAGGAGATGTTTGGGTACCCATCAACCGGTTTCACCATACCACTACCTTCTGCTAGTGCCGGTATCAGGTCCGGGTATCTCGAGTTCCTATCGCTGTTTGTTTGGTTTTTTTTTTTTTATTATTTGCGTTTTTCTTGTGTAGTTCAAAGAGAATTCTGACATGTAATTTTGATTTTCTGTTCTTGTGGATACTTCTGTTATCTTTTGCAATTATAACTTCATACAACATTTTTTTTGAGTCGGTAAAGGTTTTTTTGAATGATACCTTTTATTCGTGACTAAGTTTAAGGCAGCGTGGTATAGAGTGTATCTGGAAATCAAGTAATGACTTAGTATTCGTACAAATATAAATAATTAAATGAGAAATTTTTGTATTTTTTCTAAAATATGGTAATCATATAATGTTTCAAATAAACAGCTGTGACAAGTTGCATGATATGGCGGTTCTTTTTTTTGTGATTTAGGCATGGGGTTCTCAATTTGGAATGTACGTAATTTCTGAAAACAAATATAACTGGATACATGGATTTAGTTTCACACTTAATTTATTAAACAACTCCGCAAGGTTTGGTATATTTCCCGTAAATCAACCGAAAGTTAAAAAAAATTATTTAATACCATTTTATACCATCTCTTATCTTACACCAATTTTGCAATACACATCGAAGTTGCATGTGTCTTGCACGCAAGTGAAAATGATTTTACTGATTTAGTGATTACATGTACATAAACGTACAATAACAAACCAAACTAAATAATATTTTCATTCCTTTGGGGCTCGAATTGAATTCACTTAGTTTCTCTAATATTATCTGGCACGCAAGCAATGTACTTACAACCTCAATAATAGACTTGTATCATGTAATTGTATTATTTAATTTCTGAATGACGACTGACCTTTCATATTTTTTCAGGCCAAAACAGTAATTTACATCCCCAGTAGTGTTATACTTTAATGCCTATGAGTAAATAAGACATAATACACATTAAAGCGATATTAATTAACACGAAAATTATTCATATCGAAATGAATTATGTAGAACATGAAGGAAAAAAAATAATACCATGATTAAGTAATAAACTAAATGAATAATTAAATCAATAATAATTTATTGCCTTTGAATTTCCATATCAATTTACTACATGTAAGAAATTCATGTAACGTGTCACAGAAAACAAATAAAAACAAAGTGCATGATATCGCAAGAATAAAACAGTTTAAAAACAAGAATCACAGACAATAGATTCCGATTGATTTCTAAATCAGAATCGGTGTCCTACATAAATATATGGACAAATCACATACAGAAACCAGGTGCTGATCCAATAATATGTTGAAAAAAAAACATATAAAAATTAGTTGTGCAATGGCCACAACTTAAAATGTACATATATGAACAAATTAAAAGTTGTGTAGCAGGGCACAATTCAAAGGTAAATATACAACTTGAAAAAAGAGTGATTGTAAGAACAAGTTCCAGACAATTATATTGTTCATATAAGTCATTATTTTAGTTAGGAGGGTATTAAGACCTTGATAAGTCAAAAATGATGATATAAAACATCAAGGCTTTTATTGTCTTTATGTTCCTAATGTCCCTAGTGCAAGATTAAATCAAAATGACAAATTGTCTCAGGATATACAGTTACATGTATACGTGTTCAAACATTATATTTGCTTCGATCTGCCATCCAAGAGGATTCCAAATCTTCTACAACAAAGACATTTAGCCAAGCGTAGTACTGTTGAAGTCTATATTGTAGGTGGCGCGAACGTAAATTAAAATTCAAAATCAATACAGTCGTGTTTTATCCTCTTAAAATTTTTATAATATTCATTAAGCTTTTTCTCTTTGAATTTATGATGCACATTTCCAATATGAAGCACATACTCAAACATAGGTAATCAGCTATTACAAAGTACGCCTCGTTATGGCACATTGTCATAGTAACCCAATTTTGCCTACAAGCTGAGCTACTATCAGAGATTCTTGCATTTGAGAGGTTACATTATCCTTCGATGTATAGTGAGAGATATTAAGTACTCCATAAACTTGAATGTAAATAAATCAAGCGGAAAATATAGGTCATCGTGACCTAATTTGTCTTGATATTGACATACCATCAGAGATGCGTGCATATGCAAGGTTAAATGATCCCAGGATGTGCAGTGACAGATCTGAACGCACCCATAAACTTGAATGTAAGTCGTTCAAGCGGAAATTTAGGTCAAAGTGACCTGATCTTGCCTAGAGGCACACCTACCAACAGAGATGCATGCATATGCAAGGTTAGACAATTCTATCATGTATATTGACTGAGATATGGGTGTAAATTTGAGTGAAAGACAATCAAGCGGAAAATATTTGTCAAAGAGACCTAATTTTCTTCAACCCATATACATCTGCATGCAAAGTTTGATGACCATACCCTCCTTAGTTACCAAGATATACATCTGGACGCGGACACCGGGGGTACTCTAATAGTCCCCCTCAACTTCGTTCAGTAGAACTAAAAGTGCTGTTTGATCAACGCTTGCATACCCCCATTGAAGCATTCACTTCTTTTGATTGGGTTCGTGTGCATTTTCACAATGCTTTTCATGTTTCATAGCTTGCCTACTTACAACCTGTTAAGAACATCATGTGGATGTAAACACTTATTAGGCTTCCCAACAATATTGCTATAAATACTTGATTATTATGACGCTCTTCAATCAGCTTTTACTAAATTGAGTCATAAGTTTTGTATAATTTATAAAAAATTAATTAATCAACCTTCTATATCGTAAACTTTAAAGAAGTTTCATCGGATATTTTTATTGCCTCGTCTTGCGTCAAGCAATATATCCTGTCGACTATGACCTCCGACATTCTGGTCTTGCTATGTCTTTCAAGACACAAATACACAAACAAATATATATAAAATACCAGATAAGATACGGCAATCAAATCTAAAATTCTTAATTTCAGTTTTATTGTATGTCTATTCCTTTCACTGGCATTTATCGACTTTTTCTGAAAACTAACTTCATAAATATGTTCTGTAGTAACAATGTATTTATTCCGTAATCTGATTTGAAGTTGAAGAAACAATACTACGCCTTCATCTCAAACATTGAAGTAATTTGCTTTAAGTAGGTATTCACGATCTAGGTTAATCAAGAAGCTAATATCTTTCTTGGTTTCAATCTGACGTCTAAATTGTTTTGTTTATTGCACTGATTTTTACAATGGCTCGGGGTCTGTTGGCATGCTATTACTAAAACGTAAAATTTGTCTTTATTATCTTCGGAACGGATATGAACTTGATCTTTGATATCAGTCTCAAATGAATAATGGAAATATAACTGGTTTCCTATCAAATGTATAGCAAACAGGGTATGATGCAAGGACGTTTGCCCGAATTTCCATTCTATAATTATATTTACATCATATCCAAAAAAGATAGTGCAAAAGAATATTTTGTTTCATATGAATTTGGCTGTTCATTTTGATCCAATTGGTTATTGGTTTTCTGTCGGCTTTGGCTCATGTTTCGGTTTATGCCTTCCCGGATGTTTAGATTTTATCTGCACTAAAGAAACATAAGTTATCAAAATGGCCACATCTGCAGAAATTTTAGGTATTATTTTATTATTATTATTATTAATGTAAAAAGGGCATATCGGGGTATCAAATGCCTGTATCATTATACGACACTTGCTTATAATATAGCTGCAATATACTCCTTTTAAACTATAACTAGAGGCTCAGAGACTGAGCCTGTATCGCTCACCTGATAAAATGCTTCTATGCCATGCATGACCATAAATGATGTAAAGCACATTCCATACTTCATCCCTGTAAAGTTTGGTTGAATTTGCCTCAGTGGTTTCAGCGAAGATGAAAATGATAATTTCCCATAGGTCTCATTATAATACTATGTTTACTATGTTTTGCAATGGTGGCCATGTTATGTTTTTTGTCCGATTGGAACGAAGTGAGCAATCTTTGTAAAAGTCCTTTTGTACATCATTCCTGTAAAGTTTGGTTGAATTTGTTTAAGTGGTTTTAGAGAGGAAGATGAAAATGTGATTTTCCTATAAGGTCCAATGTAAAACCATGTTCCGTTATGGCGGCCATGTTTTTTGTTGGATCGGAACGAAATGAGCAATCCTTGTTAAGGACCTTTAGTACATCATTCCTGTAAAGTTTGGTTGAATTTGCTTCAGCTGTTTCAGAGCAGAAGATGAAAATGTGACTTTCCTTTAGGTCCAATGTTAAACTATGTTTCGTGCTGGCGGCCATGTTTTTTGTTGGATCAGAACGAAATGAGCAATCATTGTTAAGGACCTTTAGTACATCATTCCTGTAAAGTTTGGTTGAATTTGCTTCAGTGGTTTCAGAGCAGATCTGAAGATGAAAATGTGATTTTTCTCATTGGGTCCAATGATAAACCTTAGTTCCGCGCTAGCGGCCATGTTTTTTGTCGGATCAGAACGAAATAAGCAATCTTTGTAAAGGACCTTTAGTACATCATTCCTGTAAAGTTGGGTTGGATTTGCTTCAGTGAATTCAGAGCAGAAGTTGAAAATGTGATTTTTCCCATAGGGTCTAAATGAGCAATTTTTGTAAAGGACCTTCCATAAATCATTCCTGTAAAGTTTGGTTGAATTTGTTTCAGTAGTTTCAGAGGAAGAGATGAAAATGTGAAAAGTTTAACGGACGGACGGACGGACGACGGACGCTAAGTGATGGCAATAGCTCACACTGACCCTTTGGGTCAGGTGAGCTAAAATGAAACTAGGTAGGGGCCATCCAGGTACAATAAAACGCTTTCAATACTTCAATGTCTGTAAAAGCTTACATTGATGTGCAGCAAATGATGCAAGGACGTTAGCCCGGATTTCCCTTTTATAATTATATTTACACCTTATTTAAAAAAAATAATGCAATAATATACTAAAGTAAGAATATTTTGTTTCATATGATTTTGGGTGTTCATTTTGATCCTATTGGTCATTTGTTTTCTGTCGGCTTTGGCTCATTTTTCGGTTTATGCCTTCCCGGATGTTCAGATTTTATCTGCACAAAAGAAACATAAGTTGTCAAAATGGCCACATCTGCAGAAATTTTAGGTATTATATTATTATTATTATTATTATTAATGTAAAAAGGGCATATCGGGGTATCAAATGCCTGTATCCTTATACGACACTTCCTTATAAACCATAAAAATGAAACTAGGTAGGGCCATCCAGTTACAGCAGAACGCTTTCAATACTTAAATGTCTGTAAAAGCTTACATTGATGTGCAGCAATAAGAACAATAGTTTCACATGTTCACAAATAAAACGTGTAAGACACAGCATAAAAGGCTTTATCATATGTTTAGATTTCGGTCTATTTGCACAAATTCTTATTCTTTATTCCCTTAATCCACATTCGCATTGAACAATGCTTTGTGTTGTCCACGCTAAGAACCCAAACAAAACAAATAAAAAGTCAGTTATGATGCAAACTGTAAGTTGTTATTCGGCATACATACTTGAATCAACATAAACAGCTCTAACGTCTTTTTCCATAGACGGGGATGAGGGAAGTATAAATATGGAGTAAAAAATCCCAATTAAACTATGATAAAAGGTTTTTAATTTTTATCTTAAGCTAGCAACGATTGTTGGGATTAACTAGCAAATAAGTTTTGGATTGGAGGGAGACGGCGAAAAAAAAACCAAGGAACCAAGTACTTAACTGTCTCAATTTGTGTTGGCTGTTTATTTATGATTTTAGAATTCCCCCTTTTCTCGTTCTTGCTTCGGTATTCGTTTGCCGATGTATTAAGTCTTTTGAAGAATTATTACAAAATACATGGAAACTTAAGTCTATACATATTCCTGTCAGTCTGTTTCAGAGGGTATGCATCTAGCATCTTTCGTAAAACCATACTTTCTCAATTTATCAGAAATGAGTGTTGTCCGCTAAGTGACACTGAATCAATTTATTTATACAATGTAAGTCTTAGCAACAAATGGTTAATATTCACCCGCCGCTTAATTGAGATAGCAACACTAGATCAACAAGCATTTATGTATTTCTTCAAGTTGTAAAATGTCATCGGCTACACATTTTGATGTGTGTTAAAATTGTAATAATCCATGTATAATCCACGGGACAATGCTTCAATTTTTCCTGTTAGTTGCCCGTTTTAGTAAGTCTTTTTTAACTGTTGTAACCTTCATTGTAATATATATATTTAGGACATCCAATGACATATCAGTTTTGAATATCTTTTGTAATATACATTTTGTATAACGCGGAGTAAATTCCTTTATAAGTTGTGCATTGACTTATATATATATATATCAAGCTGAATATACATTATAGTGATAAGTTTTTCGATTGTTGAAAACATCTGCTATTACAGTTGAATTTGTTTCCTTTTTTATAGGTGCATATGCTTTAGGATCTATAGATCCAACATTGTATAAGATCGTTGACGAAGATGACACGTATGAAATTCCACATGACCACATAGGTAGATTATGGTTTGCTGTTGAATATGAAAGGGAAACAGAAAAATTACTAGTCACATTAATCAAAGCCAAAAATTTACCAACTCGACAGTATGGAAACAATAGCAGCTGTGATCCTTTTGTAAGGTAAGACTATTTAATTCGGCTGAGATTTTAGTACCATTAGGGTAGCGATATCAAGTCCCACAATCCTAATTCTATGGCCGTCATCATGACATCAATGACAGATATGACGTCTCTGTGTCGCAAATGAAAACGGAAATTTTCAGCTTTTCACGTCGTCACGGATCTGACATTACCGGTTATGACTCAACCCCGGATTGACTCACTGGTAGTTTGACGGGTGCCGCTTAGTGGAGCAGGGCATGCTTACCCTTCCGGAGCACCTGATATCACTCCCGGTTTTCATGGGAGTTCACACTATGGGTGCTTTAGTTTTTAATGTCGTCTTTTCTATTTTCGTCCCTGGTGGTTGTTTCACGTACTTGTTTTGTCTTTGTTTTTCTTTTTTTTTGCCATGTCTTTGGACTTTGATTTTTGAGATCATCACTTCCCTTGTTCCTTCGGTATTCTACTGCCGATGTTCCTTTAAAATAACATTAATCAGTTCACAGGAATTCATAACGAGTGTCTCTGACTATGCATGCGTCAAATTCCAGTAAACCTAAGTAAAAAACTCCTTAAAGAGCGGATACTTATTTCGTTTCTAGCATGCTCCATCGTATTCATAATGAGAGTGAAGCAAGTTTTAAACCCCTTTAATCTTTTTACTAAATGCAAGATTATCGGTAAATATTAAAATACAAATTTCACAATTTGTTATCTTAATCGTTTATGAGACCAAAGTTCCTTTCAGATTTACTGAATAGCAAGTTATATTTTTATATTGCAATAGCTGTTTTCTGATTCAAACTTTTTATAAGATCTTCAAAAAATCTTTCTAATTGTATATTTTCTATTATTTGGCAATATCTCATGATATCTCAAGTTGGAGATCTAGTTTCTTAGATTTGGAATAGTTGAAATGGTCACATTATCTCTAATATCCTTTTTAGCTGTTATTTTTTCGGTATTGAAAGTTTCGATAGATATACATGTAGATAGAAACAAAAAAGTTAAATCAATGAACAAGAAACAAATTGATTTGTAGATAACAACAAAAACATAAATAATCCGACCCCAACAATAATCTGCTATTAGATATAATTGAAATTGTCAGTGCCGCATCATTAACTACATGATTTTTGAAAGCTAGATGAACTGAACACTTACAGTTGAATGTATCGGCAATGCGCACACTGTAACGTTGGAACATTTTAAATAATCACATGACCAATGAAATGGTGTGTTGGTAGCTACGCTGAATTACAAGGCTGGTGTCAGAACAATGACATTATATATGATTCTGCATTACAACTCTGTGTATAAACGCTGTCACAAAACATCGTTTGAAATATTGACTGAATCAGTGACATGTTTTCCATTGAACAACTTTAATATACGGAAATAAGATACACAGGAACTTCTTTGTTATCATTAAAATATATGTAGGGTCCTATTATCACTCTTTGTCATCATTAGAATATACTCAGAACCTTATTTGTCATCATTAAAATTTGCATTATAGTAATGATTTAAGGAAGAAAAGTCTATTAATTTTACCCTAAGACAAAACCAATTAAAATCCATGTCACTTGTCTATTCTCTAACTCTCAAGCAAGACCAGGGTGAAAGTTTGAAAAAAACATATATTTATCTCTTTGTACACACATATCATAGCGGCAAATCTGTATCATAAACATCCTTGGCAAAAACAAGACTACAAATAACAGTGTGATTCCCAAGATAACAAAGAAAACAAAAACTCCGACAATTAACTGTCAACCGCGATGGTCCTAACTTGGAACAGGCATTTCAAAAGAAGTTGTGCATTAAACCGGTTTAATGGTGCGCCAAACCTCCCAGATCTTTCTCTTTGCCGCTAAAGTTTGTTTTTCCTTTACCGGATTTGACTTTACTTCCAGAGTTGACATGTTCAACACGGCGGGTGTCTTATAAGAAGCAGGAGATGCTTACTCTGCCGGTGCACCTGATCTCACCCATGGTTTTTTTATTGGGTACGTGTTGTTCATTTTTGTTTATGTGTATGTCTTCATGTTCTTTTCTGCGCCGTGCTCATGTTATGTCTTTGTTTTTTCCGACATTGCCATTGTCCTTGGATTGTTTGTTTTAGACTGGCGGTTCGGTTCTCACTTACTCCCCTTCCATTGCGGTAATGTCAAATAGCAACTCAACAGCAACTGCTATTGAAAGGTCGTAGACAATTAAGAGAAATGATCATCCCTGTTCTAAGTAAAATAAAATTGAATCACAGTTCCGACCGAAATATCAATTTTTTCCACAAAGGACTGATATCTATTAAAGAACTTTTTTAAGGATAGCATGAGGTGGAATTTTTTTAAGCCTTGATTAATAATGCGGTCACGGAGATAACTATGTCTAATGAGAAAGTATGTATAGTTTGTGCTAGCTCGCGCGTAAAGAATCAACTTTGAAGCATACAATCCGTAAGCAGGAGAAGCTGGAATATAACTGTCCATGTTAAGGAAATCGATAATTTTGAAATTAATATCGTCCCTTTTGTTGTAAATTTTAGTCCTGAGATGATCATTTTTCATACAATTCTAGATGTAAGTCAAAAAAGAGAGACAAAAGAATTTTATATTTTTATCACAAATAATGTGAACCACCGATATTGCTGCTCTTATACGGAAAAGTAATGCTGGACATCGACAAATATACCTTATTCAGACATTTCTCATTAATGTAGAATACATCCCTTCGGTTAGCAACAATCGATGGAAAGAGACTGATAGATTTTTAGCGCCATTTTATGACGTATTCTGCCGGTGACATCCGTATTATTACCAAAAACAATTTAAATTAAAAGGAGATATCAATGTATAATTTAGGTCAAGATTTTTGCCCAAAATTGTAGTTTCTAAATGTTATTTTGACCATTCTGGTTATAATGCCCACATCTTATTTTTCATTATACCAAGTTTTCTTGCAGTTGACTCGATGAGTGCCCTGTGGTTGTTTATATGTTGTGATTGTCTCCTATCAGTCTTTTTGTCGGAGAACGGATGACAGCAGTTGTGAGAGCACTTTGCCAGTTAATTTTATGTATGTTTAACATCCGGCATCCTGGACGAAAGGGATAGATGGTTGTAGTCTTGCTCTACATTAAGTAATGCATTCCACTCAACCCGGTGCTAGGGACCGTCTTGAACTGTGAGGTATGAGCATAGCTCATTGTTGAAGGCCTCATAATGACTTCAAAATCGTTGTTCCATTGCTTGGTTTAAATATGTTTTTGTAGAAACTTTGTCTCATATTCATTTACTCCATATCCTTTCAATGTTACGTTAAGGAGTACATGTATCTACCTTTTGCATAGCACTTTCTTTAGCTGGGTTTGGCTTCTCTATCTAGTTGTCGTAATGCGTATATGCAGAAGTTAAATTCACAGTAACTTCGGTATTTAGTTATTAGATCATATTGGTACTTTTTTTTATCTATCAGCATTTACACATATTTCGGTAAATTGATTTCCGAATATTTGGTTTGATACGGTCTTAAGAGACATACGTTGTCGAAATGGCTATATGCAGAAACTAAATTCACAATAACTTTGGATATTTTGTTAGTTATTATCACTGAGCAGTTGCCTCTGCTGATGAACAATTAGTCCTGGAGAGCATTTATTAATCCAGTAGCCAGTACTTCGATTTTATTTGGAAACTGCAATATATGAATTTGAGATTTTTTTTTAAAACTAAGGAGTATTTCCCTCTTGCACAACTTTGTCCCTGGGTTAAATTAGCCTCTCTATTTATATTCTATTGGAACTTTGTTCTCTATCAGCATTTACACGTATAAGTCGGTAAATGGATTTCCAAGTATTTTTTAATAAATCTCCACTGAAGAGATATAAATTGTCGAATTGGTCTTTTGCAGACTCTAAATTAACCGTGACTTCGGTATTTTGTTATTTATTACCATTTGGCCGATATCTGTGCTGGTGGACTGCTAGTCCGCGGGGGTTTTGACCAACAGGTAGCCAGTACATCTGTGCTGATCCGAAAACCGATTCTATTCGGAAACTTGCAATCTAGAATTTAAAAAAAAATAAAAATTTCTTTTTAAAACTAAGGATTATCTCCCTCTTGCATTATTCTGTCCTAAGCTGAGTTTGGCTTCAGTATTTAGGTCATATTGGTTGTTTGTGCTCTCAATCAGTATTTACACATATTTCTGAAAATGAATTTCCAAATGTTTTGATTTGATCTGCACGTAAGAGACATACGTTGTCGAAAAGGCCATATGCAAAAACTAAATTCACGGGAATATTGGTATTTTGTTATTTACATCTCATGCTTACATAAAATAGGGACATCTGTTAAACCCCTGACGCATATTTCACATTAAAAATATGCTTTGTTCTGTTGCAATTATACCGTATAGATTAGTATTGATCCTTATTGGAAATCACGTCCCCATCATTATTTCTTAAGTCATTGAACTAGCCTGACTTGACAGAATTGATGTAAAGAAGACACTCTTAATCCATTACTATTTTTGCCTACACCATCATAACAAATGGCGTATATAGCTAAAACGATTTTCTTTTACATTTTATCAAACGTACTTTTATAGATTAAATCTTTTTTGTTTGACGAAAACATCTTTTCACTGTGTTTGTAATCATGGAATATGTGTTTCAGTGAGATAAATGTAGTTCTATAAACCCCGTCTTGGTTATTCTTAATATCCTTTAACCATGTATGAAGATAAGAACCTGATTCATAAGGAAAATTTCGGTGGGAATTAGTCATAAACTAAGGTTTATCTCCCTTTTCAAAGCTCTTTTGGTTTTTTCTGTCCTCTAGTGATTTCGCCTTTCCGTTTAGATCGTATTATTTATTTGTAGTCTATCGGTTTCACACATCTTTCAATCATAGATCTTTAAAGAATGTTGGATTGCTTTGCACCAAAGAGACATTAGTTACCAGCAGAACCTATATTCACAGTAACTTCGGTATAAAGTAATTTTAGTCCCTGTGTTAATGCCTCCGCTGATGGACGGTTGACTACCAGCTAGGGTAGTCATAGCAGTGCAGTACTTTGGTACTGGTCCAAACAATGAAATGTATTTGTAAACTTGCAATATCTAAATTACAGAAAAAAATTCAAAACTAAGGACAATCTCCATCATGCCCAGCTCTGCCTATAGCAGATTATATGATTTTTAGTTTAGATCCTATTTATTATTTTTCTCAATCTGCTTTTAAAAATCTTCTAGTTACTGATCTTCAAAACGTTTTAGTTTGATCTGAACTGAAGATTTTTAACCGGGTTTTCCCGTTGGGAAATCCGGTTATTGAAATGCTGATGTACGGCGGTTGGGCGGGCGGCTGCCAGATCTTGTAAGCGCAACTCCTCTGTAACTGTTCAACAGAATTTCATGAAACTTTGTATGTAGCAAGGACATCATATGTAGATGTGCATATTGTCGGGGAATTTTCATCGTGCAATTTTTCCAGGAGTTAAGCCCCTTTGAACTTAGAAATTTACAAGTATTTTGACCATATGCTCGTAAGCGCAACTCCTCTGTAATCGTTCAACAGAATTTCATGAAACTTAGTATGTAGCAAGGACATCATATGTAGATGTGCATATTGTTGGGGATTTTTCATCTTGCAATTTTTCCAGGAGTTATGCCCCTTTGAACTTAGAAATTTACAGGTTTTTTTACCATATTCTACTAAGCACAACTCCTCTGTAACCGATCAACAGAATTTCATGAAACTTTGTATGTAGCAAGGACATCATATGTAGATGTGCATATTGTCGGGGATTTTTCATTGTGCAATTTTTCCAGGAGTTATGCCCCTTTGAACTTAGAACTTTACAGGTGTTTTGACCATGTGCTCGTAAGCGCAACTCCTCTGTAACCGTTCAACAGAATTTCATGAAACTTTGTATGTAGCAAAACATCATATGTAGATGTGCATATGGTTGGGGATTTTTCATCGTGTTATTTATCCAGGAGTTATGCCTCTTTGAACTTTGAAATTTATAGGTGTTTTGACCATGTGTCTTTTATTTGACTTTTAAGTAAAGTATACCGTTTCAGTGATTTTCACACATGTACCTATTTGTCCATTCTTATAGTGAAGGAAAACTTGGTTTGATGTCGTATCGACATCCATTTCTTGTTGTATCATGGAATGGTACTCTGTAGAAACTGAATTAACTTCGATATTTATTTATTTATTTATATACAACAGTACAATACCTGATGTTTATAATGGAAACAATGTTTCAGTCATATTGGAAACTCAGGGCTATTATTGTAGTAATGAAGGACAGAATATCGTCTTTGTTCCTGACAATGGCTGATGACATGTAATTATATTTGATAAAAATAAATATTTCACAGAATTTCTATTATAATATCTTGCTGAAAGAAAACTAATAAGTATTTTTTATCACCTTAGTAGACATCAAACTAAGACAAATGTCTCAAAAATCTTTGACAAGAGGATGACATGGTTTTATACCGTGATTCTCGACATTTTACATGTATCCTATTGTTCAGAAGATAGCAACAGGTCATTTTTCCGAATGATTTATCAGTCATTAACAGTAAAGCCGCCGATAATTGTTCTAGAAATCTAGATACCATGCTGGTCCAATTTTCAGTTTTGAATGGTCTGCCAGATCCAGATATATTAGTTTTATTTTCTTGTTGTCTTAGTTTATTCATACTTAAAACTCTAATTCTCTGTTCATGAACATCTAACAATAAAAAACGATTGTTTCGTACTTGTTTTATGCCGTTTTAACCATTAACTTTATTTTAAAATATTTTGCAAACCTGGATAGCAAATTACCGTTGTTTACAAATTGCATGTGTTGAGCAGTATATCTTAATTGTTATCCATTACTTCAACAATATCAGAAATTTTCAATAAAATAAGGACAGTATCTCTCCTTTACATTTGTTCTCATCAGCTTTCACACATATTTTTGTTCATGGATTCCCAAATATTTTGATTTGATCTGAACTGATGAGACATAAGTTGTCGAAATGCGCATATGCTGAACCTGAATTCACAGTAACCTCGATATTTTGTTATTTGTTACCACTGGGCCGATGCCACTACTGGTCCACTGTTGTTCCCCAGGATATTCACCAACCCAGTAGCCAGTACTTCGGTGCTGGCCCGAAAACCGATTTTATTTGAAAATTTGCAATATCTAAATTTAAGAAAATTGTGTTAAAACTTAAGGAGTATCTCCCTCTTGCATAGCTCTGTCCTTGGCTGATTTTGACTTTCCAATTTAGATCCTATTGGTCATTTGTTCTCTCTCAGCTTTCACACATATATTGGTTCATGGATTTCTTTTGATTTGATCTGCCCTGATGAGACGTAGGTTGTCGAAATGCGCATATATACAGAACCTGAATTCACAGTAACCTCGAAGTTTTGTTATTTATATTATATCTAGTGTACTGGTACTTCATACGTAAATTGGTTTCTTTTATGCGTAAAATATTCTTTTTAACCAAAACTAATATAAAATTTATCAATCCTTATTGTATACAGTGCTGTATACAGAGTAGAACACGCTCACCCTGGAGTCCATGTCATTCTGTTTTCACACTGCAAGTGCTTAAGTTTTTAATGATGTATTTGTGGTGTTCGTGTGTTTTGTGGGCGTGTTGTTGTCTTTAGTCTTCTGTCCTCTGGTGTCCTCGCTTTTGCCTTGTCTCTAGACTTTGATTGATTAAATATTGTGCTTTGTTCCTTCGGTATTTTACTCCCGTTGTTTCGTAGCATAAAATAAAAAAAATTTAGCCTTGTACCAATATGGTAAAAAGAAGAAATACATTATTTTGAATGTGCTTTGAATCAACATGAGGAATCGGAATCGCAAACTATAACATATGGCAAAATGAAGGCCGGTCTTCTAATTTGCATACGACTGTCATATTAATACAATATGGCCGACGTTATCAAAAAAGGATATTAAGTTATGCAACTTGTATCTATCAGTGACAGGGGTTTTGTTTTAGGGATTTTTAAATGAAAGGGTTGCACATCTTACACATTCAAATTCATATTTCCAATATTTTGTCTATAAGATGATTTACCCCTTGGTTAGTCTTTAAAAGTTTTTAAGACAGAATACGTATGAAGGTAGTGTGAGTGAAAGGTAAAGTAAGTAAAATAAGATTTAATTTCGGCATCGAGTTACGGTTCTACTATTAATTTATCTACCAATTTGACCAGTGCATTCACCTGTACTAAAGAATTAGTTATTAAACACTGTGAAAAACCTTATCAAAACTCTGGTGGAAATAACTTATGGAGTATAAAAATTCCATTGAAGTTTTAGATAAATTATAATCAATAAAAGGACCAGTTTCGTCTATTTACCCGTTATGATTTTCTACACTTTATACAACCCTTCAACATAAATTGATCCAATAAAAAAATTGTTACAACTTATTAAATGGTCTTTCAAATTTTCTGGTCTACAGTTAATTTGTTGTAATAAAAAGTAAGGATTCTTTTCTGAAATCGCCTACAAAAATCATTGTTCCTGGACTTGCAACGACATGAATAAGGCACTTATGTATTTATAGCAATTTTGTCCCATGTACATTTACTCCATATCCCTTTATTTGTTCACTGAATCTTTTGCTAGACAATATTTTTGTTCTTTTTGGCAACATCGTATATCAGCAGGTCATTGGAATTCTCATGGTTACAAAATATGCACCTCTAAATGCAGATCTTTTTTGTTTTCCTACAAACGGTACTTTATGCAAAAACTACAAAATAGAACCGCGCAGTTATCAACTTATTTCAATTTTCAATGATAACCGCAGGTTTGTCCACGATATCCTTACTATTGGCAATCACCAGTTTTAGGCTATGTCGACATTATTTACCCAAAAGAACTGAAACTTAATAAAGCAGACAATGATTCTAAATACTGCCCATTTCTCGATGTATCTATCTTCAAGACTCTTGTGTAAAGTTAAAACTAAAATTTATGATGAAAAAGATATGATTTTGATTTCACTATTACTATTTTTCACTTTTCTTGATGGCGACGTTCCTTTAGCTTCATCATACGGGGTGTATATATTTCAACTAGTATGATTCGCACGCGTCTGTTCTAGTCTTGACGACTTGAATTAACGTAACATTACTATCAAATCCAAACTTTTACAACAAGGTAACTGTTTTCATAAGTTTTTATACACATTTAAAAAGTTTTATACAAGATATGAACATTTGATATCTAAATATGGTGTGACTTGCAAACAGCTTATTAATAAGGGCACTCATCACCCTCGATTTTACGGAAATGTAAGAAAATGTCAAAAAACTGATAAAAAATCCAGATAAACTGGAAAGTAACTAACAGTCTTTACGTACTAGAGGATATTGACAGGTTCATGATTCCATTAAATTGGCTTTGAGGTCCAATGACCTGAAGATATTACAGGTATAATGGCCTCTCACTGATACTGCCGATTCCTACTGAAATCCATGATGATTTTTTACCAAACCTTTCGGGAAAGTTTGAGTTTGATTTTTCTTCCGTCAGTATTTTACCAGAAGACTAGGCTCCTTGAGCTAGCCGGCAGTTTAGTGGCGAGGACTCCTTAACTCATCTTTCTAAATGAAGTCTTTTTATTATTATTCTTTCCATTTCAAGATTGTGGTTTTTAAGTTAGAAGCCTACCTGTATTGTGTTTTTTTTTATTTTTATGTTTATAATACTAAAGCGAAACGGGAAAGAGAAAGGGGAGGTTTGGGTACCTGTAAACCGGTTTAACCCTACCGCTAGCTTTTGTTAGTGTCGGTACCAAGTTCGGTCATCCCGAGTTCCTATGGTCTTCTACGTTGTCTTTTTTTTTCTTTTTATTGTTTTATTGTGCAGTTCTATGGTAGATTGAGGCATTTGATTGTAATTTCAGCCATTGCAAGTGTTTCCTGTTATCATCTACACATTAATTTTAAAATGATAAGCGAGTAGACCCTTTTGTATCACTAAATGTCACTGAAAGGGTCTTGGTTTGTCTATCTATAAAGCCAATAATCCATTCATACGTCAAAAATAAAAAACACACTATGGTTTAAGATATGTCGACTCCTATTTTGATGTATAATCCAAATATGAAAACGTGTTGAAAAAACGTCAATTTTTACTGGATAACATTGTCAGATATCTTAACAATGTAAAAGTTAAAGATTAAAATTCAAAAGCAATAGCGAAATCAGAGCGCAGTAGCATTCTGAATCTCCAGTTATTCAAAAAATGTTTTAAACGATCTTTAAAGGATTGCATTCGAGACATATCCGGGGTACTTCCTACACCAATATCTTGAAATGAAATATGATTATCTACTTTTTGTCTATATACTAGTTGTAAATAATTTTGTTATTCTAGCAACCTGTTTATAATATCCACATCTCACTGTTATATTTTGTCCAGTTTTCTTGAAATGGAATTGATGATTGCCCTGTGGTTGTTACTATGTTGTGTTGTCTTCTATTAATTTTTATACCCGACAATGGATGACAACTACTGTAAAACACTTTTCAAGTTAATTTAATATTTGTTGATGACCCTACATCTCTGAGCAAGAAAAATCATAGGTTCATATTTACCAATGACGGTTCGAAGGACCGTCTTGAATTAGCTGTGAGGTATGTACGAAACGCATTGTTGAAGGCCTCGTGTTGACTTCAAGATGAAGAACAACAATAGAAGCGTTGTTCCATGCACATATACATTTGTAAAGACTTTGTCTCATATTCATTAACTCCATATCCTTTCATTGTTTATCGTAAAAAATGTGGTCACACTTCCAGAGGGACGACCTCCTGTAACGATTCAGTAACCGAAAGTATCTCGGGATATTTTTTGTTCTAAAGTATTCCACCAGTTATGGTATTCATATGTTAAATATATTGTATAACGAATTGTCGACACGCTCTAGTTGATCCCTATTCTTTGCATCATAATTAAAGTCTCACATATATTGTCATGTTCAGGAGTTGTGGAATCCTGGTTTAGGTCTGCATTAATCTATTCGCCAAAAGTACAAATATTGAATATTCAGTCAATTTAATTGGTCTTTTACATTTCTTGGTTTGCTTGTATATCAAAGGAAATGTTGACGTCAGTAATCTTCTTTAAGCTAACAAAAACCTTGCTATTTCCTTTATTTGTTCTTTAAAGTTTCTTATACTTGGCAACTGATGCTAAAAGCACATTCAAATATTATTGATATAAATAGTCTGATTTTTTTTGAAAAATGACTGACCAAGCATCTTTTACTGAATTGAATGTGAGAGGCGATAAATGATGACTTGATATCACACTCCAATAAAAATACTTCAAATATCTTTTGAATGTACAATGTAAGTAAGAATGGTGAAATGTACAAGTACGGAATTCTTCCAAGAATCAACATCCCAGTATAATTTATACTTACTGACTGACTGGTTATGAGGACGATATTAAGTTGATGCTGCCACAAGACAAAACTTTTACCGTCAAGTAGAACAATAAATGTGCTATTGCTCAAAGAGCCAGTAAATAGGTGTTTTATTGTAAGGAAATGTAAAATCAAAGGCGTCTTTGTGACGTCATCGGACCATATTTTCAAAGATTATTGACCGGTGACGTCAGAGTGATGTATTGAATTGCAAAAATTGTTTCATTTTACTGTAATGCAGTCAAGAAAACATCTGCTGAGAAATAATAACGATAACTATTTTAATGTCATATCAAATGTAGTTAATTTGTAATCAATTGCCGTGTTGGTTTCAGAAATGATTACTTACAGTTTAAGGAATAATAGTATGTAAAAGAAAATATATTTAAAAAGTCAGAGATGAGATTCCAATCGTATAACGGAAGAAACAATGCCCTTGGGTACCATTTAGTACAGATTAATTTAGTGTTCGCATTTATACCCATAATCACCCTTCCTAGAGCGTCAGTCATAAAATATGTCTTCTTATCTCGAGTAACACTTTATACACAACTTACACTTTATTTGATTTTATCATTGAGAAAACAACGGGAAATTCGGACCAAAATGTTGATGGTGTAACAACCAAAAAATACTAGATGTGCTTTTGTTGCTCATTTTGTATAAAGAATCAAACTTTGATGAATTATGAAAAGAAATTTTCAAAAAGATTGGGCCTTATTTGCTTTTACGATTACTGTCCGTAGTATTAGTGTATTCAGTACTGTTATAATTAAGCTCCTTCCAATGAAGTCATTATTCAATATACTCCTTATCATGGGTACTGGATGTCTTTTTACTTTTCCTGTTTAGTCCGTAAAACGATGACACTTTAGTCCGTAAAACGATGACATTTTTTTTTGATTTGTGAAGATATGCGTAGCTAAAATATATATATTGTCGAAATGCGCATATGCAGAAAATAAATTCACAGTAACTTTGGTATTTAGTTATATAATAACAACAATTTTCGTATTTTAGAATCTATCTTATGCCCGATGAGCGAAGATATCTTCAATCAAAATTTAAGAAGAAAACCAACAATCCGAAATTCGAAGAGAGTTATGTTTTTCAGGTAAGTCTTATATACAGATAATGTGAAGAGAACGGATGTTTATGCAGAATATTTTCTACGTATTATGAACAGGAAAGCAGATTTCTGTACAATTATTAGTTATGTCGTTGCTTTGACATTTATCAAATTTTAAATTCAAGCAGCGGATTCAAAAATTTATTCAGGAATCTGAACGTGTGTACGAACACTTTAAAACGCAATTCGCATAGAACTCCAAACCTATTACTATTCAACTTACCTTAATGAATGAATCAAAAGTATTAATTTAACAACATTAAGACACCTTTTTGCGTTCGCGCAAATTAGTGCACAGCTGGCTGATAAGCGATGAAAATATCAGTTGATTGACGTTAGTATATCCCTCTCTTCGATTACTATTTCTGGTTCATGAGTCGAGCTTAGTCCCAGAAACCCTGGGTTATCCTACCAGGTAACCTATTTTTATTGTTATAGAAATGTATAATGCTTTTCAACAAGGAGAGGTGATAAGGGAAAGATTCATCTGTGTGCGTCTTCATTTTTCGTTTCTGTCCCGTACTCATGTGGTGTCCTTGTTTCTTGGTGTTTCTGATGTTGCCGTCGTCCCTGGATTGTTCGTTTTTTGACCGACGGTTCGGTTCTCACTCACTTTATCTAAATCCAAAATGAAAATATAACGAAATCCGCTTTATATGTGAAATTGGCTGCTCGTTTGTGTATTTGACGAATATTCAGAGTTATTTTTCCTCAAGCAAGATTAATCTTATTTAATATTTAGCTTATCTTTCCTAAACAAAAAAACTTACATGTGTTACACCGTGCTTCGGCTTTTTTTTCAATGTAGTTGTTTTTGTAATTTTTTAATTCTCTCCTTCAATCATTTCCGAACCACGATTTTGTTTCATATGTTGGCTAATTAAAAGTAATTTCCAAAATTATATTTTCTTACCTGAACTAACAAGTAAAGGATATCGCGTACATGCACACGAGAGAAAGTCTCTATAAAAACATTGTAAAATAAAGCAATTTAACAACGATTTTGATGTCACCATCAGGTCTTCAACAACGAGCCTACTCATAACCCATAGTAAGTTTAAGAGCGGTTTGAGCGGAATTCTTTGTCGTACAACGGTACATCCTCGTTTGTCTGGGTTCATCAACAAACATAAATACATCTGGCAGAGTGTTCTTACAACCGCTGTCATCCATTCTCCGACATATAGAAGACAATCACAACGCATAGACAACCACAAGACACTCATCGAGTCACCTACACGAAGACTTTGCATGAAAAAATAGTGAGATAGGGGCACTATAAAGAGATGGTCAGAAAACCATTTTGAAATTACAAACAATAAAATGCCGATATTTGAAATTATGTATCCATAGGAAATATTCCTGTAAGAACAAGTATAACTTAACTGAAATGTATAGAGACCATACGTCTCTAGCACGAGGACTCTATTTACGGACTCCACACTGCAGGAGAGACAAACCCAGGTCTTAAATAAACAATGAAGGGATATGAAGTAAATTCACATGCCACAAAGTTTATACAAATACACGGATAGACAATATAATGGAACAACGATTGTTTTTAATCTTGAAGTCTCCATGAAGCCTAATCAGCTTTGCTGAACACTTTTAAGAAGTTTTATAGAAGATATGACCATTTGATATCTAAACTTATTACTATTGGCATTTCTCACCTTCGTTTTTACGGAAACGTTGTTAAAAATGTCATAAACTGATAAAAAAATCAAGCAAAACTGAGACGTAACTTACATTCTTTACGTAATTGACAAGATATTCTTCATGATTCCGTTAAATTGGCTTTGGAATCCAGTGGCCTGAAGATTTTACAGGTATACTGGCCTCTCATTGATACTGCCGATAACTACTGAAATCCATGATGATACTTAACCAAAACCTTCGGAAAGTTTGGAATTTGGTTTTTCTTCTGTATTGCGAATGTTTTACCAGCAGATTAGGCTCCTTAGCTGTCCAGCAGTTTAGTGGCGAGCCCTTCTTAACCCATCTTTCGTTTTGTCTTATTCTTCCCTTCTCAAAATTGTGGTTTTTGAGTTAGTAGTTACCTGTATTGGGTTTTATGTGTATGTTTATAATACTATAGGGAAACGAGATAGAGAAGTTGGAGGTTTTTGTACCAATAAACCGGCTTAACCCTACTGCTAGCTTTTGCTAGTGCCGGTATCAAGTCTGGCTGTCCCGAGTTCCTATAATTGTCTACCTTTTTCTGTTGTCTTTTTATTGTTTTTATTGTCCAGTTTCCTGATAGATTTTGTCATTAAATTGTAATTTTCGGCCATTGTAAGTGTTTCCTTTTATTTACTATATTAATATGCTCATAGCTTCTAGTAAGTTCAAGACGGCCTGCTGAAACTTGGCATGATAAAACAGTGAGACGTGCGCACTATAAACAGGTAATCAGAGTATTGAAATTTGCTTAGTCTATTTTGGGTTAACTTTCATTATTGAAAACTTCATGGTGAACAATAACAGGGGCGTTGTTCCATTGCGTTGTTCCACCATGTACTTATAGAGACTTTGCCTCAGATGTATTTATTCAATATCCATTCACGACTTACCATGTATATACATCATTACAAGTTTTCAATTTTTTTTTCAGGTTTCTCATAGGTCACTACAAGATAGAGTATTAAAATTTACAGTTTATGATGTGGATAGACATAAACGTCATAATGTGATTGGTCATGCTCTTTACCAACTTAAGGATCATGATGGGGAAAGTAATGAGCGACTTGTTGTGTGGAGGGATCTGGAAAAAGAATGTACCGAAGTAAGTAGTGTAAGCAACACACAGGATGGTGAATCTTATCAACAATTTTTTTTACACTGTGTATAAAATGATCGTAAAAATAACACCTGATGAAAGTTAATTTTGATATCATTGGAGAGGTTTTGTATATTATTGTAGATTTATTTTGATGCAAAACATCTGGATCTTTTAACAACAATGAACCCATAGGGATTGAAACTTTGTTTTAATTGATTTTAATCAATACAATCTAGAAAAAGAAAGTTTTACAAATTGGACTGACAATAACTAACTAAATGCCGAAGTTACTGTGAATTTACTTTCTGCATATACAATGTGATAATTAAAGGAATATTTCATCTCCAATAATATTAACTGACCTTTTCACAGAAAGACGAACATTATCATGTGATTTTGATGAACTCATCTGCACTGAGGAGACATAAGTTGTCGAAATAGCCACTTGCCAAAAAAAATCAAAATAACTCCAATATGTTGTTATTTAAATCCTTGCAAGTTTTATGAATGTAAAAAGAAATGGATAACAGGAAACGCCTACAATGTCTGAAAATTATATAATTACATGCCACAATCTCCCAGGGAACTATACAAGAAAAACACGAATAAGAAAAAAGACAAACGTAGACAACGATAGGAACTCGAGACAACCGGACTTATGAGCCAACACCCTTTCACCAAATTCATCCATTTTCCGTAAAGCTTAATAAATTTATTTCTTTTTGTTTATCCTTATGAGAAAATGCAGTCTAAAATGGAATTTTTTTAAGTGTTGCTTTTTGTTGCAATCAATCAGAATGTTGTATGTTTCGAATCTATGTCCTGTATGACTCTTTGTCATAGCTGACCAGATAGAAAAGAGTGATTTCACTGGCAGTAGTCAATCCAATTTCGTTTCCGAGTCTTTCGGAGAAATGGAGAATCAGATACACAGGTTTTGATACTTCTATTCACAGTATAGGAACCATTGAGCCTGAAATATCTTATTGACGTTCTTATCTGTACCCTATTTGTCATTTTCTAGAATAAATAGAAATATCTGATTTACGTTTTTTCTGTATGCTGTTTTACGTTTTTTTATAGGAAATAACACGAATAAACATACGCGTCCGGTAAGCGTTAAACATATTTCCTTGTTCCGATATACATTTTCTAACAAAAGAAACTAATTCGAAATTTGACAAAAATATGATGTTTTATACAACTACTATATAACAAAATACTGAAGTTACTGTAAAATTAGTTTCTGCATATGATCTTTTTGACAAATAACTAAATAACGAACTTACTGTGAATTTTGTTTCTGCATATGCGCAATTCGACAACTTATGACTCTTCAGTGCAGATAAAATCTAAACATTTGGAAGACAATAAACTCGAAAGTGTTTAAAAACTAAAAGAGAACAAATAACCAAATATAATTAAAATGGAATGCCAAGCTCAGCTAAGTACAAAGCTTTGCATGAGGCGATACTCCTTAGTTTTCAACAAAATTTAGAAAAAATTAATTATTGCAAGTTTCCAAATAAAATCGGCTCTTGGGTCAGTACCGAAGTATTGACTACTGGATACCCTACCCACTGGTAGCAAACAACAAAATACCAAGTTGCTGTAAATTTAATTGTCTAATGATTTGTCAAGTTCAAACTGGTTATAACCCGTTGGATAAATTTTCATATTCAACGTATGTTGAATGAAGCCCCGTGCTATTTCCGGCCAAATTTATTCGGAATACTATTCTCGGTGTTTATCATCTATCATTAAAGAAAAAGATTACATCACTTTATCCCAATTATTACCATATTTTATCCACTCTCGATAGTAAAATTTTAAAATGCTCGGCAAGACTCGCATTTAAAATTAAAAAATTTAACTATCTCTTGTGGATAAAATATGGTAATGAACTGGATCTTGTTGTGTAATCTTTATTATATTTTGCATCCAGTTTCCTTCCCCTGAAGTCTATACAATTATTATACCTCAGTATATGAACATTACCACTAAAATTTCTAAAATAAAATAATTATTTTTCATCTTTCCCAATTTTGTAACTATTTACCGGTCCATTGTTTCTCAGACTATTGACTGGCAGTGCTTTCCTATTGAATAAAACATCCGATAGTAATTCAGAATGCTATGATGTCATTCTTTTCAAGTAACAATTCAAAATACAAAAATACCAAAGTTGCAGAGTACACAGTAAAACACGTGTTTGAAGGAGTAATCTGTCATCAGCAGCATTAGAATCAAACAATATGGAAAGCCATAAATAGCTTTGCTAATTACAGTGAACACTATTCACTTTTCAGCATTATTAATTTTGTTGACGAGAAAAGATGTAATTATTATGTTTTAATATATTAAAAAGAAAATACCAAAAATGAGAGAATTACTAGTATTATTGAAAGATTATTTAAAACTTGTAAATCTTGTATTTTTGGTATAATAAAATACTTATACAATGTTCATTTGTGATTCCATTTGGATAAAAGTTATGTCTATAATTAAGAATGCTCTGAAATCAGTGCTCCCAAATGGCGACTCTAAACTAGCTGTGCAAATTACAGTGAGCACTATTCACTTTGCAGCAAAATAAATTTTGTTGATGAAAATAGATGTAATTGTTTATGTTTTAATAAGAATACATAATTTAGAAACAAATATACTCAAAATGGGACAAATATTATTTAAAAATGATTGTAAAAGTTGTAAATCTTGCGTTTTTTTGTAAAATAAAACGCTTATTGACTGGTTATGAGGGAATAGCAAGTTTGTTTCCCATTGACACTAACTATTGAACTCAGCTACGCCTTGGTCAATAGTCAGGGTCTCAGGGTCTACAAACTTTCTATTGCCTCATAATCAAAGGTAAAAAGTTAGGGTCAAGGGGACAACAAAGAATTAACGGTCAATAAGTATAAACTATTGAACTTGCTTCTACTCCTACAAAAATATGAATTCAAAATAATTTAGTTGGAGTAGGAGTAAATTGGGTGTCCTTGCAAAGATGTGAAGACACGTGTAATGCAGATAGAAAGGAATGCCAATAAAAGTGTTTGTTAAATCGTACTTTTTACTACTGTGTAATATAGTTATAATCTGACACTTCAATATGATTTATTTCTATCATTTTCCTCGTATTTTAATAAAACACAGCCTTAATTGGTATAATGCAAAAAACCGGATGTGTTGTTGAAATATCGTGACTAAATGCCATGGAGTAAAAATCATTAAAATTTAATAACAAATGGAATCTCATATTGATATTTCTAAGGAATTATGTAATTTTGATAATCCTGCGTTATTGAGCAATCATTTAGGTTCAGGTAAAATCTAAGATTAATTTTTCCCTAGAGAGTGCTGTAAATTTTTCTAGTATTAGATTGTTGTTTCCCGTTTTTTACGTGATTTGTAATATTACATCAGCAAATGAATACCCAAGGAAAAGGGTGAGAATCGGGGAAATTCTAAAGTTAAAAATCCAAAAACGCGGACATTCAGATGTAATGCAACTTGAAACAACATATCGCAAGCAAAATAACACAGCGACAAAAAAGATCGCCACCGCCTTGTTTTTTTCCAACTGTATCCAATCTTATAACAGAAATTATCTTCCAAAATATAATGTTCTTGCCATTCACGCCTTACTATTACTAGTAAATGGTAATATTGCATGATTTTTCCAGTTATGTATGAACTATATATGGCTCCGTACGATATATACGGGTGTTGGTACTTTCTAAAATTGTACATATTTTGCCATGTATGTTGCAATGATATTGCTATTTTGCCAAAATAACTGCAATTTGGAGCTGAACGATGGTTTTCAATAAGACATTGGTGTGTTCAACTTCAATATTATATACAAGGCATTGGAGTAATACATTAGAATGTTGTCTCCTTGACATTATATTACCCCATTTCCTTTCTTTTTCATATGAACTAAAGTAAGTGAGAACCGAACTGTCAGTCTAAAACGAATAATCCAAGGAAAAAGGCCACACCGAAAAAACAAAGAAACAAAAACCTAACATGAGTACGGCACAGAAAAGAAAAAGGAATACACTCTAAATAATACCAATATCCATTGTTCACAACTAATATCTGTAATGTACAGTTGACCTATTTTGAAGGGGGTTCAAAATTTCATGATATGTTAGTCGAATTACCAAACTGTATATATTAATTTTATGAATAAGCAATGAGAAGATATAGAGTAAATGAAAATGAGCCAAAGTCTTTTCAAATACATGGTAGAACAAAGCAATTGGACAAAGCTTTTATTGTTGTTCTTCATCTTGGGCAGGATTTATATATAAGTATATGGGTGAAGTCAGATAAAATGATTTTATATTTATTTTGATTGAATTTAGAAGCTTGCTGACCCAATTAAACAAACAAACCCTTTTTCCATTCAAGTTTTACTGAAAAAAAATTAAAAATTATCAATTTAATTTAATTTGGTACTTTATAAGTAGTTAGCATCTTTAATTGGAGATTCTTACGGATGCCTAATTAACAGTAGGAAATGTAGAAATTTCAAATGATACCAATCGTCTTAATCCGTACATAATGTTACATGAACAATAAGATAGACAGCAGAAAAATAAATGGACTTAAATTGAAAGTTTATTTTCCGCAATGGAGAAACGAATAATAAAATCAAATCGCGCTTCGCTTAGGTTTACGCAAAAACATGAACTTCAGGCAACAATCTCCACCTATCAAATTGCTAGGTTTATGACATGCCTGTAAGTAAACAGCCCAATTCAATGGTCATGTCACAGTATACATCAATGGGTGATCGGGTGGTTTATATTAGAAACAAGATATTAAAAGCAATAATCGAAGATGACCTTATTAATTACAGAGTGCCACTGACAAAGGAGAACTACTGGTGTCTTTAAGTTACAATAACAGTTTAGAAAGACTTACAGTTGGTATTTATGAAGGACGGGGATTTAATACAGATTCACCATGTGGTAAGTACATTGATATTCTGTTTATATGGATGTAGCATTTCATCAGTATACGGAAATTACATTAATGATTCTTAAGTATAAATGGTTAAAAGAAGAATAATTCATTCAATTATAAGGACAAGATAACAGTAAACACCTACAATAGCCGAAAATTACAATCGCAACGACGACCCACAAGAGAACTGCACTACAAAAAAAACACAAAATAGACTACAGACAAACATAAATAACTTTAGGAACTCGGGATAGCCGAACTTGGTACCGGCACTAGCAAAATCTAGAGGTAGGGTTAAACCGGTTTATGGGTATCCAAACCTCCCCTTTATCTATCCCGTTTCCCCCACAGTATAATAAACATACGAAAAAAAACCAATACAGTTAGACTACTAACTCTATGACCACTATCTTGAAAAGAAAGGAATGCGACAAAACGTAAGTTAGAAAGAAGGGTCAAAGAGTGCTCACCGCTAAACTGTCGGCTAGCTCAAGGAGCTTAGTCTGCCGGTAAAACACTGTCGCACTACAGAAGATAAATCAAACTCAAAACTTCCCGAAGGGCTTGGTAAAGAGTCGTCATGTATTTCAGTAGACAAGTTCATACAAATATATAAGAAGGGATTGGAGAACTGGGTAGTTTTCACTGCCATTTTAGAAGAGAAGGATTTTGGGAAGAACGTTTTACCTTCTATACAATCGCGCAATGCTTTCTCTTTTTTACAGATATAGAAGGAGTCTGTTAACTTACCTTTGCGTGTCAACACAGTTTGCGGCTAGTTTTTCTATATTGTAGCCTGACTACCAGACATTATTACCCCCATTTGGGTCGTCGTCTATTTGACACATTCCCCGTTTCCCTTCTTTTTTCTATTAATTAGGTTTTTGGGATGGAGCCTTTGAGCTTTGCACATGCAGCCACTGAACAGGCATTTTAAAACGATAATCAATACTGTGCTATTTTTAAATATTTTCATTATAAAAGCATTATAGCAAAGTCGGGATCCATATGAATGCGATCAACAATTATTTGATAAAAGCTGAAAATTAAGATATTTTTGTGTTAAAAGGATTTTCTTTTTATCAAGGATTACATATTACAGTTCCATTACTTCTAAAAACTACACAAGGATTTGCAACATTAAATATCACCCGGAAACCACACAGGAAGTTCTGATAAAATTAGCAAAAATAGCATAGACTACTAATAATCTTTTACCAGACGAAACTTACACATCCGGGTTCACATTGCTGTTGCTTAATCTTTGTTGGTGTTTTGCTCGATCATTTTTTAATATTCATTTCTGTTGCCTGTATATTCTCTGTACCACTTAGTTTTATCAATTTATTTTTCGGTATAAATAAATCCTATCTGTATCCCTTTGGGGTCCACTTGTTGAATGTGTATTGCATGTTACTTATGTGGCATATGCACATTATTTCATTGTCAAGTCAGAACCATTAGATATTGATACATCGTCAAAACTTTCCAACTTCGGTGAACAATGAATTCGTGATTTACAAAAATCATAGTTTTTGAGAAATGGCAAAAACAAAAACATGAGACAAACACACAAACATGGAAATAAATTCACAATGTTCAAATAATGTTGACGTCATCTTTATCTCTGACGAAGTGTTCCAGGCGACAATAGTGCATTAGATCACCTTATCCAAACATTTTGTTTTTAACAAGTTCCTTTTATCATTTTTTTACTATTATTATTATTATTTTCCTTTTATTATTTATTTGCATGATTTTGTCTTTTTATTTTATTACTCCTAATTTCACGTTGATGGATCGTTATTTCTATATCTCATGGCAGCATTCTAAAGTAAGCTAAATAAGGTCAAGTATTGACCGAATTCCAAATTGAAAACATTACGAACAATTAGATGCAATAATACAGTCAGTAACCTTATCTACATGCCCTCAGTAAAACAAATAGAAATCGAAAATTTTCTTAGATCTTGTCAAGGAATTGTAATTTGCGGCATCAAGCAACTTATCCATAAACATTGTTGTGTGATGGTTTTATCGAATTGCTTTTACTTTCATATATATTATGTTTTCGTTTGGTAATCAGTTCAAGAATTCTTGATTGAATGTTGTGTGTAAATAAATGATTTTTACATGACAGAAACACATTCATCACCTATAGAAAGTGTTACATAAAGTACGATAGGATGTAAAATGGTTAATGCAGCTGCTAATTTCTCAGATTAGATTGATTTTCTCCAGCAAAGACTTCAAGTTTAGCTATTGGAATGTGTATTCAAGAATATTAATATTGTGTCTTTTAGCTATCAGATTTGATAGGATGCATTCTATATTTCAAAGACTTGCATCGTTCATATTATGTAACGCATCGCCAGATTATGTGGTGATGCTTATTGTGTAGGCAGGTCATGACATGCAAAGTACTTGTAATCTTCTGTCACAAAAGATGTTTTTACGCTTCAAAAAGCAGAAATTCTATCAAACTATGCCAGTTTTAACCAGATAGGAAGGGTTGATGCATAATTAAAATAGGATTGTGATGTTATCTCATTGAACGATTGATGTTTCCGTCAAACGTGAATTCTGAGACTTCGACTTCGCTATTTGTTGTATGACCTGAAAGTTTACCTCATTGACTTCAAATGGCATTTTGACAAGTTGCCTAAACTGTGTATCACTTAGCCTATAAAAATGGATATTGGTTATTTATATTTGGTAGTTATAACTGCACATTTTTATGTTATAAATGTATGATCTTGTAGCAGTGCTTTTCGTCACATTGCCACGCTTGATCAGAGAGTATTGTGTGTTACCAAAGAATCGATAGTTTGGCAGTTATAACTGGACACGCTTTTTAATGTTATGAATGTATGATCTTGTAGCAGCATTTCTCATTTCATTGCTATGCTTCATAAGCAACAATTTTGTGTTATGTTACATGGTATAGTGCTCTTTCTACTGGACAATTGACTGGGATCGTGTTCTGAATATAAAACAAGAAGCACTTGATCACAAACTTAGTTTTAAGTGTTTTACTTGTCCAAAGTCTGCAAAGTAATCGGTCTTCATCCCTTATTGGTCGAAAGGATGCTTGCCTCTTGCTGATCTTGCTGATCTGTTGATTTTCTTTTCGTGTTTGGTGAAACTTTCCAATAAATAATTTTTCATTCGCGTTCCTGTTGTAATTTTGTTCTTTCCTCTTAATTCAAAGAAAAAAATGTTAAATGATAATGTTTTAAGAAAAAATGCAAAGCTTTAAATACCAACAGTACTCCTAAATTTCAAAGAATGGATTTCAAGTGCTAATGGAAAGTTCGCTCATCAGTGTAAGCAATGATTACGCTTTGATTGAATGTTTGAACACTGACTATTAGAGGTGTAACGATACACCGGTATTTTTCAACAAACTAGGTACACCGGTACGGAATGCAGTGTATCGATACGTATCGTTTTCTGATTTCTGCTAAAGTTCAGAATCAGTACCATCTAAATGCTTTAAAATTATCAGTCTTTGGTATGGAAAAGTCAGATATACAGTACAGCCAGAGACTTACCATAATGAAGCACTGTGATAGACATATCACTCAGATTTTTTTTTATGAATATATCTTTTTTTTCTTGATTGATATATCCAAATAATTTCTTTTGCCTATGAAGTGGTAAACTGCATTACTTTAAATGCAAAAGAAAGCATGTTGATAGATTAAACAGGAAATAAAATATACACATTTCACAAAGCACAGTAATATGTCTATCACAGTGATTTATCATGGTAAGTCTCTGGCTGTACTGTAGGACAAACAAATCGTTTTTCTACATGAAAATTGATAATCTTGTCTAATTCACAAATATTTTAATATTTCATCACACAGTACTTTAAAGGAGCAGATTTAAAAATGTAATCAAATTGAGAAAATTAAAAGACGATACTTACCGATACCTATCACGATACGCTTGTATTGTATCGATATATCGTGATACGATACTCATCCCTACAGACTATCAACAATTATATGTTGCGCCACCGAAGCAGCTGAAAAGGTAGAGAAACGATAATGAGGATATCCAATTGAATTAAGTACTGTTTTGAAAAGAAATAATGCTCGCATCGACAGTTAAAACCACCTCAGAAGTTGTTGCATCACTCATGTTTTATTTCCTTTTAACATATTTTGAGTGAATGTTTTGGTAAAAAGCAATTGAATGATATTAGTATTGTGAAGACATGTGAAAATAAGAAGGTAATGAATTCAGAATAAGAAATCATAACTTTTCAAAATATTGGGTTTGGAAACAGTATCGAAGTACTTGATTACAGCTAGTGATAGAAAGCCTCTAACAGCAATGTGTTTCTTTGTAAGAAACACTATTCAGACTCTCTTGTTAAGAAGATGGGCCTCCGGCAAACCTACTTATACCTAACTACAATATCTAGGGATTATATAATCACAAATCACACTTCTGTGTTAGCATCCTTTTAGTATTGAAGTTGATGAAGAAAAGTTATATCCCTAACATTTAGTGGGTAAATACGTGTCAAAAGAATCCATACATACAGAGAATCATTGAGGATCTGCAGGATGCACCACCAAGCCCCTATCCATACTCCTTACCACTTTATTGACTGCAGTTAGAGATTGTCTAAAAGGTTATACGAAAAAAACCTTTTCTACGAGCGACGTGAATCAGATGTGGACTCTTAAAAATTTTCAAGGATCTCTTTGAACAGCTCTCCTCAAACAGGCTCGCATACCGCAATAGCATTCAAGCGTTTAATTGTCTCCCGTTTATATACTAAGTAACCCTTCCACAAAATAAACTTTCCTATCTCATACATCAATGTTTCTGTAATAAAAAACGGAGAACGCGGGTTTTCCTTTTCGATAACAGGAAAATATGTTTTTTTTTTTTTTTTTTGGTTTAGAAACATACTTAGTCAAATAAGGTATACAGTGAAAATGACGTGAAAAAGATGCTTGAAGTTATGTCAGTTTTAGCCATTTTACAGTGTTTGCGAAGGTTTTACTACTCGAAGGATATCAAAAACCAAAACCAATAATGTGTGCATAAAGTTTTGTCCTTCCAAATGGTAGTTTTTTTTTCAGTTTGGTTCTGGGATTGCTACACACCAATTTTCATAAAAAAAAACAAAACAAAAAAATCTAAACGAAACAAACAAAAAACAAACAAAAACAAACAAACAAATTGTCAAAACTACATTCAAGTAAATTTGAATTTATTTTGTTATACTAGTATATATAACAAATGATTGCAAATTGTATGCATATCAACTTTTAAGTTCATAATTATGTTCCTATACGTTTGTCTTTTGTCTTTTATTAGTGTTTTGCTTATGTAGTTTCCAGATGAATAGGGTCTGTAAGTCTCGTCCACTTTTGCAACTTCCGGGATCAAAAACTGTACCCGGAAGTTACGCTTTAAACAAAGATATATGACGTTTCAAACAAAAAATTGAACGTCATAATCCTCAGACTTCATGGTTTGGCGGGAATCGTTTTCGAATTGCCTATTTATCGTGAATTCTCGTGAGTCACATGACGAGACTTACAGCCCCTATTGTGACATGAAATTGTGGGTTTTCCTGTTATCCCTTCACTCACAATCCTATGATGTGTAGTAGTTCGGGTAGGTCTTCATTATATCTCTTACTATTTGTATAATTCTTTACATATTTGAGTTTATTATCATATCCTTATTTCATACTTTGTAGATTCGTATGTGAAAGTTTGCCTTTTGGTGCAGAACAAAGTGGTGAAAAGCAAGAAAACAGAGGTTATAAAGAAAACTGATTGTCCAAATTTTAGTGAATCTTTTACATTTAAACTACCAGTTTCAAATTTAGACTCTGCCAGTATAAACATAACGGCTATGCAACACCAAAGTGGATACAAAGGTATGTTTATAATGATAATTTTTGTTCACATATTTAAGACGAAAATGACTGGTTGTATGCATTAAAGATCAGTCACTACAAAACACTGAGATTAAAAGAGGAGATGAGAGGATATACCTACAAAAGAATAAAAAAGATAACAGGAAACACCTACAATGGCCGAAAAACATAGTCACATGCCACAAAGTAAATAGGAACTACACAAGAAAAAAAAACACAATAAAAATACAAAAGACAAACGTAAACAAAGATAGGAACTCTGGACAGCCGGACTTGGTACCGGCACTAGCAAAAGCCAGCGGTAGGGTTAAACCGGTTTATGGGTACCCAAACCTCCCCTTCTCTGTCCCGTTTCTCTATAGTATAATAAACGTACGAATAAAACCCATACAGGTAGACTTCTAACTTCATGACCACAATCTTGAAAAGAAAACTGGGGGAACAATACGTAATTTTGAAAGATGGGTCAAGGAGTGCTCGCCGCTAAACTGCTAAAATGTCTGAAACGGACATGCCTGATTGAAAATCTCATTTTACTGAAAATGTCTAGACAAATCTCAACATTTCGAAAAATTATTAAAGAAGTCTGCGACACAGTGTGAAGTGTGAACAGTCTGAAATTTATTGATTGATTCTCGATCTGTCACTGTCAGAAACTAGACCTGTCAATATTACCTGGATATCAGCAAATTGTTAATTACTATTTCTCTTTAAGAATATTATCCAAAATAAAGTAACGACATCAGTTTTGCTAACTAAAATTAAAGTTTCCATAACGGGAAAGAATTGTATATCTCTTGAGTTCTGTAATTTCAAAATATAATGAATTTGCCTTTGACGAGTTTATTATATTTGAAATTGCATAACGACGAATTCTTTCGAGTTGTTTAAACTATTTTCTTCAGATTTTCCTAAATAAATGCAGTGAATTTTTAGTGCCGGACTGTTGCTTTGTGTTTGCTGGCTTTTGATGTTTTGTTACGAATAAAAACACCGTTAATACTAGGTGATATTAATCACGGACACGGAGATCTCAAAGTAGTCCAAAAGAAACGTCGTAAAAGTGACTGCACATCATGCGCTCGACCAATGAAATTCCCATAAAAGTGAAACAACTAGTTCATATCTAACTGCACCTTCCAAGTCTCGTTTTGTACCACAAAATAACTATTCATGCAAGGAATAGATAATGAGGCTGAATCATAAAATCATGAGAGAAACAAGTTTATAAAATGACTCGAAATATCCATTGTAAATGGATAATAAAATGCTTCATTTTTGTACACGCTTCATATATATACTTAAATGAGCGTACGGAGAGTCATTTGAAGCTCTATAAAACTACAAACAAGAAGTATTTAAGCTGTATAGACATAAAATATTAAAATCCATGAGATTTTTCCGAAAACAGAACTATATTTTGTCACCATGCTCGTTTCGGAAACAATGTGTTTCCAAAAAATGACTAAAACAGAAATATTAACAAGTGAGTAGACAGTCAGTAGTTATAGTTTGATAAACAATATTGTTTGGGCCTAGGCAATGGAATTTATGATGGAGCTTAATCGAGTTATTGAAATACTAAAAGGTGAATTATTGAGCACATTTTGATAGGCAATTGTTACAGTTTCAATATCAAACTAGGTTTCTTTCAATACTTAAATCGATAGATCAATAGTTGTTACCCCAAGGACGATAAAAGATCAATCTTTTGATGGACATAAATATCATCTTTTCTATTATTATCTTTTTTTAATTGACGTATTTACACAACCGAAAGGAGCTTAAACTACTTTAAATGTGGTGCTTACGAGCGTGTTTCATATCTTCTAAAATACTTGCTTTGGCATTTGTGCATTAACTATTTTAATCAGCGATATCAAAAATATCGCACTTAAGTCTGTTCAAATTACTTTTAGCCAGACGTACAACCTTGACTCAAAAACGGTGAAATCTTGATTATGGATATCCAACTTTGAAGATTCCTTAGGGAAATTTTATAATCGACACTATGAAAAGTGTGACATTATGGAAGTATATTTTCATAACTCATTGCTAATGTATTTACATAGGGAAAGATGAATTCTATTTTCAGTATGGAAAATTACTTTGTGCATTATGCTTCAGTCAATTTTAAAATGTTGGTTGATGTGACGGATACGACATATCTATTAGAAGATTATTACTGTTTTGTACACTAGTAGCAGTTTACCTTGTCAGACAGAGTTTTGATATTCCATCTTTAGTTATTTCTATTGTTGCACCTGTTAAATTCATTGGCTTCGATTTTCATCCCACTAGATGGTAGGTCTTGTGCATCAGGTTCCGATAAACTTAAATCTTAATTTGCTATTTCGAATTTCTAACAGTAGATTGTACAGCAAAGAAGGTGAAGAGAATTGTGCTGTATTGCGAAAATAAAATGTCGATTCCCTACTTTGAAATGAGGTTAAAAATGTACATTTTTAAAAAGTCCAAAGTAAAAAAAATATTTTGCGAATATTTTTGTAGCTTTGTAACTCAAAATCAAATAAAACTGATATTTGCAAAATTTTCTTAATTTTCTATTAACTGGCTCTGACAACCAGACAGATGTTTTGTTCTACATTTACATGGAATTGAATATAAAAATGCTGACAATAGACATTTTTACTATTCATCGTCAAAACCGAATCCGAAACCGAGACCGAATCCAAATATACTTCGTTTCTTTTTTCCTTATTGCAGACTTTATGCTTTCTTTTTGAAATCTTTGCGATAGATTTTGAACAGATATAACATGTTTGGGAGAGGAATTTTAAAAAAATACCAGTCGAGAGATGTTATATTTCCCGAGTCCAACGGGCGAGGGAAATTGCATTCTCGGGACTGGTATTTTTCGCAAATTCCCCGACCAAACATGATATATCTGTCTAATTCTACCGAATGACTATGTAAAGCGCACAGATGACGTCGTTTTTTAATTTTTTACAAGCGTCTCAGTGAAGGGTTAGAAAAGGCAAATTTTTAAGCAAATACCCCGGCAGAGGGTTAAACGTGACAAATTTTTAGGCAAATACCCCGATGCTTGAAAACTTGATTGAAATGTTATGGATTTGTCAAAAATACACCGGTATTCGACCGATCCAATTGCAACATTCTATCATAAGGTAGAATTAATTTATAAATACAATGTAATAGAAGCGATCGGACTTTAGGTATTTCAAAATAAATATGTACAAATAACATGAACTCATCCTACAATTAGGATCTAAAGTTTGTATTTAGGGTGAAATGATGATCCTAAAAAAAACATACATAATTTGTTGTTTGGCAAATAGTCATATTTATTATTTTCAGTCATGTATTTGTAGAGAATTTGTCTCATATACATTTACTCTAGATCATTTCATTATTTATTCTACGTGTAACTTGTTAAATTATTGAAGCGGGTGTTTAAGGCATCCTAATGACTCAATTAAAGTGAAGAATGGCAAAACAAAATTTGTTTTAATGCCTCGTACTTCAAAAGACTGATTATCTATAATACATCTTTTAGCTAATGACTTTTTTTGTCTCAGTACATCTGTTTCTCTGAATATTTTTCGCTCTCTGTTTGCAGTTCTTTTGTGTTTTGTGTTTGTAAACGTGAGTGAAAGACTAAAGGGTTCGTACATGAGAGAAGATGAAGATAAGAAATTCCTTCATAATATGAATATAAAATGAAATTTTCAGATTAAAACGAATGTTATAGTGTTCTTGAAAGACAATAAAATCGAAGTCCAGAAAATAAGTAAAGCCTATCGTACAGATAGGTGCTTGTAAATTTCGCCGTTTTAGACATTGATTTAAAACAGGTAATAAATCTAACAAATCTCTGGAAAAAAGGTTTTTTTCATAGTAGGATTTTAGTCTACGGTTTAAACTCGATCTATATTCATTTTTGCAATAATTGTATTTCATCATATCCTTTGAAGAAGTTTTATGCATTGCAATATAAAAATTTCATGAGTTTTAAGTATAAGTAAGTTCTGAAATTAAGAATTTTCATTTTGCAGCGTAAGCTCTCTCTTTAGAAATAACCAAAATTAATCAATTTGTACGTTGCAATATACAGAATTCATGAACTTAAGTAAAATAGGAAAATTTTCTTTTAAAATCTTTTTAATGCTAAATTTCATGAAATTTGTATTTCACGACATATAAAACTCCTTCGAAAGGATATATGAAACTAACTTAAAAAGAAACAATTATTTGGGTTAATATCAAAGCTCGACTTAAAATTAATTTTCAAACTTTATTTATGCTTAATTTCAGGAAATCACAGACTTAAAATTTACCTTTTGAAACTAAAGACTCAAAAACCATCTGCTCGTGCCTTATTCATGCTAACATTCAGGAAATTTCTATATCGCAACATAAATAAATGATTAGGAGGATATGATTGAATAAAAATCTTTAAACAATTCATTTTGGTCATTTCTAAATATTGGTCGTAAATGAAGACTTGAAGTTTTTCCTTTACACTTTATTTATGCTAAGTTCATTACATTTGTATATCGCAACATATAAAACTTCTTCGAAAGGATATCATGGAATAAAATTTTCTGAGTTGAAACAATTTACTAAAAAAAATTACTTTTAAAACATTATTAATGCTAAAATTAATAAAATGTGTATATTCCAAAACAAGAAAGTCATCGGGAAGATATGATGAAATAAGATTTTTACAAAAAAAGCTGAACTGTTTCGATGATTTTTAAAATTGAGTTTAAACAGCAGACAAAGCATCTTGTTTCTGACACCTTATCAATGCTAAAATTGTTTAAACTTAATTAATGGCAACATATAAAACTCTTTCAAATTGATATGATGAAACAAAATAAAATAATAATAATAAATAAATGAATGGAAAACGAATTACACCGCAAACTGAAAATCTTAGTGTTAAAAAAACTTTTTCATCGGTTTGTTAATTTCAAGACCTTTTTCAAATGCTTATCAAAAACGGAGGAATTTAAATCTGTAAAAGTGAACGTAGACAGTCCTTTCATCCTTCCATTACCCGCGAATCAGCTGCTCGTTTGTCCCTACAAGCTTCAGTCTATTCGATTATAACTATATGTAGCAAACCAAATTTAAAAGAAAAATTAGTAAGCTATAAACCAATTTTGATTGGTTAAATTCAATTCTCAATAGCGGTTTCCTTTTCTGAATGAATGAAATTTCAATTCCGTTTTTCATGTCTCATTGACGATTGGCTAAAACTATAATTTGCGTTTTCGATTTTATCTCAATACCGATTCCGATCGAAAACTTCAGTTTTCGTACGAAAACCCATGCTTAAGTTTGGTTTCGATCGGAACTTGCGTTTTTGTGCGAAATACTATGTATTCAGATCGGAAACTCCAGATTTCGTACGAAATACCTGATTTTTGAATGGAAACCTTAGTTTCCAGCGAAATACTGAGTCATCCGCACTTTTATGACTATTGCGTGGGATACATTTATCACATGAACGTTACATGTGACATAAAATTCGTTGGATACCCCAGATTGGATCCCAAAGTAAAAAACAAAAAACATCTGTGTATGCTAAGAAATACTTAAATTTTGTAAAGATTCCTATACTAGAACTAGAAGTTATGCACAGACGCAAAAAACCCATTTAACAGGTTTTGGCCTTTTCATCCTTGCCATGAACCCAAAATTAGAATCCCAGTTAACATATGTGCCAAGAAACATCGTTCTCAAATTTGATAATGATCCTTCTACTATAACCAAAGGTATACTATCCACAGACGCCGACCAGGACAACGACACCAGCGCAATATTTTTTGCATCGTATAAAGCGTATAAAAAGTAATAAAGGACCAAACAGGATCAAGAACAGAAATTTTGAAACAAAATATTCTATTAAGGAATTCCAAAACACTTTTACGCATCTTTTTAACAAATGGGGTAATAACAAAATTTAATGTCCAATGTAGTGATTTCAAAAAGAAAGCTAGCCGATTGAATTAATCAAAGAGTTATACAATGTTTTAACATTCTGTATATACTGGTTTCGGTTTCGGTTTCGGGTTTGGTTTCGGTTTCGACGATGAAGAGTAAAAATGTCTACTATGCTCATTTGGCAGCTTACGTTTGAAGACTGACAAATACATTTTTTCTTATTTTCAACAATATAGATATCCCCTTAATAATTCATCGTGTGATTAAGAGACAGTTCGGTTCGAAAAAATAAATATCTCTGGGGAGGTAATTGGTGACAAAATGGACAAAACGTAATGTTCAATGTTAGTTAACCAAGTCAAAATGAAAATGTCGGAAAGATTTTTCCAACTGAAAGATGAAGACCCTTTTACAAATTGTATCATCATTTTCCAAAATATGCGTAACCCTTAATATCGATCTACTTCAAATAAGTTTATTGTTCTCAATCCTAACATTATCATGAAACCTGTCACTCAGACATGTAGACGATGAAAGTTAAATACATTGCTTAGTGTCGATCAAAGCATGCGTACACTGGAATTTAATTTTGTGCTAACTCTGTTACATCACATTTGTTACAAATTTCTGAATTTGTTTTGAATATTAAAACAGAAAATGCATTGATTTCTTTATAGCGTTTGCATGAAAAGTAATACTGTGGAAGTGCTATTGTTCGTTGGGTTCCAATTTTCGGGGGTTTCGTGGTTCGCAAAACCCACGAAATTAAGTTTCTAACGAAATGGATTTTTCCCCAGTTTTAATGCATAGAATTCGAAACCACGGATATAAGTACCCCCGAAAAAGTGATATTTATGAAAACCACGAAAATTGATGTCCACGAATAAAAGTAATTCCACAGTATTCGTTCCAGCGACTGACAAAAGGGGACATTTCATTGGCAGTGCGACGGGTGCCAAACGTGTTGCAGATTATACTTATCCTTCCGGAACACTTATTAATACATCCAGTTTTGTGGGGTTCACACTTATAGTGCTTTAGTTTTATTGCGTTCTTGTACATTTTTGTTTATGCTATCTTGTCTCGAAATGCGTTACATCTGAATTTAAATGTTTTTGGATTTTGGATTTTAGAATTTCTCCTTCAATTGTTTTGCTTTGGTATAGTTGGTCGATGTATTCATCGACTGAGCTTAAATGTTATTCATGTTTAATTAAGTTAGTTAAAATATAGTGAGCAAAAATGTCAATGTGCGTTTCAATTATAAAAACCAACTTACAATTTAAGTGCTTAATGGCCAGGAAAAGAAATTCTTGAAATGTATGGTTATAACTTTGATGACTATTTATCTACCCTAGAGAGATTGCGTCCCCTGCGTAATCATCTTTTTTACAAATTTATATTTCCTGCATATTTCAAAGAAAAATAACGTTTGAAACCGCGGAGTAGTACCACCTCTTTTCTTTCCTTTTGATAAACGACATTGTCTGCATTCGTATTTAAATTTCTGGATCATTGATTACTGAATTGCAAAAAGTAACTGCACTTTATAGTAGTAATTTCTGATTGCATTTTCAATTAAAAGTAAGCCCTTTTCTAAACGGATGAACAATATCAAACCATGCCATATTTTAATAGAGCCGGATGTAAACAATTTCTTGAGATTTTTATGAGAAAAATTGGCATTAATTGCTTTCAGTTTTTCCATTTTTGGTGTTCGTTTTGAACACCTTAGCTATCGGTGCAGCTTGAATTGGATAAAAATAGATGTTGCAGGGCGGGAAACTTTTAAACAGGTTAAAAAGTTTACTTATAAATTTGTAAATAATACAGTAAACTTACTGAATAATCTGGTAGAACGTTACATATTACTGTCCTGAAATGGTAAAAATGTTTGAACATAGCTTGAAGAGGGAATCGAGGTGCTAAAAGGCTTTAACGTGTTGGCGGATTGAAACTAAAAAGGAGATGTCGAGTAGGCTTGAATATACAGTTCGAGACGTTTATAATACACCCAAACCCATTTTAAATTACTACTTCACTGTTATTAAACTTATTACATTTTCTGTATTGAGAAATTAAACAATTATCAAGTATATTATTAAAACGGAAGTAGGGCCTATTTGTTTCACGCGTAGGAATATAAAAAATGAAAAAAAAATATCAGGATAATCTTTGAAGATGTCAAAATGGTTTCGTTATGAAAGTTGTGGCATATTTTTGAAATTTTCATAATTGATACGTCAACTGCCTGATCTTCACGCAGTTATTTCTGTACAAACCAGAATATAATATTCCACGTGTGTAAATATTCAATCTTGATCAGCCGCTAGACGGCGCAGAATGTTGTTTGTTTAAATTTTCGATATGTGATTGATTTGGGACAAACGGCACACAAACCAGTATCTAGACGTAACGATATGTCTCTGCTGTGATTCCGCCGTAATCAGAAATGGGAAATGTTGGACTGTACGAATGATTCTCGATTATTTGATTACTTCGGTAAAAATGCCAAATTTGCTTCGATGCGCATGTGCGTTAATTTGCGTGTGGCTATAAATAATCACGACCGAGAAACACGAGGCATGTAGGTAGTTTCATTTTCTCTGATCGGTTTATTTTACTTTATGAACTTTATAATTATTATTAAATTTGTCAATCCGTGTTCAAAATTCGTCTTGCATAATCGTTTCGAGGTTGAATTGCATTCTTAAAATGTACGTTAAGAGTGGCCGTTTCTGTCTGAAACATTTGGATATCCTCTGCATCTGCATGAAAATAGTTACGTTTATCAATATTCCGCATTTCCTTAGAATTAAAAATGTTAATAATTCATACCCCTAAAACAACGCTCATAATTTAGGAAGTTGTCATACTCCTAACAAATCTTGCTCAATGTGATATCATATTTTGACTGCACTGTACGTGGTATGCCTAAGTTTGAAATTGGATATAGAAATGAGGTGAATTATTTAAGGTGTCTGCAAGGTATAGAATTTTGTGAAAATTTCTTTGTAGAAACATAATTGTATTATTGTTAAAAATATAAAATAAAATTTTGGGGTCACCGTGCATTTAAACGCAAAAAATGAAATTAAAATTTGAAGGATTTTACAAAGAAATGATAGGAAAAATGTTTATATGATAGGATAGCTTTTAAAATCAGTTATAGATTTTGTTCATACTTTTTATCTGTTTTGAGATCATTATATAGTTTTCATATAAAAAATGAAAATTAGGGGTCACCGTTAACGTTGAAAATAAGAGAGATAAATTGCAAAATGTTAATTTCTCTAGTGATATCCATATGATAATAATAATAATATATAATTATAGCCTATTAATTAGGTCAATGCAGAAATTTATTGACATGAGAAAGATATATTGACCGAGGACGAAGTCCGAGTGTCAATATACCTTTTTCATGTCAATACATTTCTCCATTGACCGAATTTAATAGGCTATAATAGTTTTATTACATTTTTGTGTATTTTCCAAATTTTAGGATTTTTTATAGGGACTTTCACTAATTAATCTCAATTTTATTTATGATTTTTTTTTTCGGGTGGGTATTTTCTATTAGAGTCATGGAACTAAATACACCTGATTTATAAATGTTTAAGAAATACACAAACCAATCATGTTTAAGAATTTATTTAATAAAACAAAATCTTTAATTATATATAATTTTAGTACGAGGTCAATACGTAAAGTGAATTCATAAAGTCAGTTCGTGTTTTATCCCTAATTTAATGATTATGTAAAACTGATCTATTTTTGGCAGAGGTCAATACGTAAATTTCTTAACTTAGAAATATACAAGATCATGTGACCACAATTGAACAAATCACAGGATTTCAAAAATGTAAGAAATAATAATAATATTTATTCAGGCAAGTGCATACAGTCATATCATGTACACATAAAACAATATATAAAACAATGCTTAGCAATGAATAGTTTTAAAACTATATATTGTAATATTGACCGCAAAAGGATAACCCATAAAGTAAAAACAGGACTTATTTCCAATGGGGTCCTTGTTAATGATTACAAAAATTGCCTAAAAGTCTACTCATGTGCCCTATAAGCACATACAAATAAACCTAAATGTACAAGTATTAAACAAAAATGGCGGAATAATACCGCTGAGACACCTTAACTTCAACACATACGAACACCTTCAGCTCTTATAGAGCTTTGATTATTTATTATTTGAATCCTTTGTAATTGAATCAAAAAAATAAGTATTTCACATAACAATTTGGCTTTATTTTTCAGATAAGTTATTTGGAAGAGTGATACTTGGCTCATTTATGTTCGCACGTGGACGGGAGTTAGATCATTGGAATGAAATGGTGGCAAATCAAAGAGAACAGACAACTCAATGGCACAGTCTAGTTTGAATCAAAAGTGACGATGGAAAATACTTGTAACGTAAAGAATGTACTAAATATTGCCTGTCAAATGAATGAAATCAAAAATACATTTTGCACCAGCTATATATATTCTTCAAATTATTACCGTTACGTTTTTGTTTATATATTTGAATTAAGGTTATAAAAATCTATAATACATAACTTGACACAATGTCCAGTGAAAACGGTCTTTTATAAAGTGCTCACAAAACTGTATATACATTTGTAAATCGAAATACTTAATATATGTTTAAGTTATGGTACGAAATGTTGTCCATCATCACTTGCTGTTTGTTTTGTTTTGCTTTTTTTTCTTTTTTCCATATAAAATGTGAAATCGAGTTCACCATACATACAGGGGTCCTTGTTCTTTTAAGTACAAATCGAAGTGATTACTGTAACATCTTGCTGATTTAACTGCATTATTTAGTTTTTCCGTTTAATGGACTACCAAATGTTATGGTTTGTTCTGCAATGATTAGACTTAAGTTGTCGAAATTTGCATATGCATAAAAAAATTGCAGTAAAGTAAGTGAGAACCGAACCGGTGGTCAAAAGAACGAACAATCCATGTAACTTCGGTCTTTTGTCGTGGCCACATGATATTACATGTTTACAACCATCAGTAAAATGTTAACTGAATTATTTGGCTGTAGCAGAAAATCGTTTTTATATTTTTGGATAAATAAATTGATCGTGTTTTTAATGAATAGATTATTGTCAAGGAAAAACTGTAAAATTTAGCGCCGATATAAAATCAAATTGATGTAACTTTGTTGCGCTATAATCTTGTTACTGAAGTCGTTATTTCTTTATTGCACGAAAAAAAAACAATTTTTAATGTCGTTTCTTTACAAATATAAGGTACGTTTGCAAAACAAGGAGACTTTTTGTTCTCTGTCTGTGCCATTGAATTTAAGAGAAAAAAACACTTTTTCGTAGTTTTGTCCCTAGCTATATTTGATATTATTGACTATTTGGATTTGGTTTGGTTTAATCCGTTTTAAACAATTTTCGAAATTGTGGATTTCCTATGTTTGGGTTCTAGTGCTGCTGATGAGGAATTAATTTCCGAAATGACCATACATTGCATTTAAATTTATTCCAGTTGGAGTTAACACATGTGTTATAGTCTCATGTTCATTTACTCTATATCATTTCGTGAATTTTTTTTTTTATACCAGATCGTTATAAAGGCCAGGGTCACTAAATGTAATGTATAGTCCCTGTTTAAACTAGTGCTTTTTGGGGTTATGCGGGGTAATTGTGAATATTGGTCTTTAAAAATACGATGAAAATGAAATGTAAGGGTTACACGAGATAGTTATCTTCATGTTTTCAATTAAACCAGGTAACTTCTTCAAAACCAAGTTATTTTTTTTTCTAGCATCATACAACAAAAACACCAATCTCATTTATTTTTATGATGCGCCTACTCATTTCCACAATATATGTCTCTTTCACTCGCATGTGTTTTTAATTATTTATACGACCACAAAAAGTTTTGTGGTCTTACTATGGTATGCCACTGGGCGTAAGAGTCGTCTTGTTTGGACAACATAACTTTTGTTTTAGTGAACGAATTATTATCAAATTTAATGTATGGTTCTTGGACCCAACCATTTAAAAAAATGTCAAAATGGGTTAAATTGACTGTTTTTACATATTTTACTGTAGAATCTTTATAATTTATCGTCTTGCAATGGGATTTGTTTTACTTTACGTTGGCTTAACTACGCATTAGTTAGCATTTAATAATTTCACTTTTAAATTCTGCTAGATGCATAGTATCAATTACAATTACGGTTGTATATAAAATTACATGTTATGGGGATTTTCTTGGGTGCATATGCAAACATATTTATGTTCGAAAATCAACTGTTGAACAATTTGGTTCTTCGTGGCCTTATTACAATAACAAGGTATATTATAGGAGTATAATGTCAAAACTATTTGTTATGTGTTTATAAGATAAATATGTATATTATGTAGTTTAAATAAATTGCAGTAATTAATGTTATATTGTTTGTATTAGAACAATTAATGAAGAAAAGATAACAGAAAACATATACAATGGCCGAAATTTACATTCACATGCCTTAATCTACAAGGGAACTGCACAAGAAAAACAATACAATGACAAAATACAAACATGGACAACGATAGGAAATCGGAATAGCCGGACTTTTTTCCGGCACTAGCAGGAGTTAGAGGTAGGGTTAAAACGGTTTATGGGTTCCCAAACCTTCCCTTTCTCTATCCCGTTTCCTTATAGTACAATAAACATACAAATAAACCCCAATACAGGTAGACTACAGACTCAAAGACCACAGTATTGAAAAGGAAAGAATAAGACCAAACGTAATTTAGAAAGAAGGGTCATGAGGTGCGCAAGGAATAATTTATTTTAAGATTGGGGGTGTGGTGCCGATCGATCTAAAAATATATGGCAAAAAACGTAATCGTAGCATTACCCGGAATGCTAGCTGGCCTAAAACTAGGATGAAACGTAGTTTAGGTACTCCAACGAAAAAATTGAATGTTCGAATTGAATAAATATAACGGTGCAAACAGATAGTTATCTGCTTCAGTAATAAGACCTTAAACTTTTAATCTCCAAAAAATTAAGATTAAGGATAAATTAACATCATTAAAATATTACAGTTAGTCCACTTCCGGTATTTTATTTTCTTCGCATTTACCAGTTCTATAAGAGCTGAGGAAAAACTGGTTCAAAATTATTTTGGAGTTACAGCGTTTTGACTACTATTTAGGATTAATTACAACCAAAATTCGAGCAAATTGCAAAAACACGTAAAAGTTATAATTGCCGTGCACCTACGTGCATTCATGAATCTATTTGAAACTTTGCACTTTGAAAGTATAGGTTGTAATTTAAATAGAACACTTAACGTGCGTCTTCATGCACCATGTCATCATTATGTATTTGTGCAATGAAAATTAACAAATATTCAAAATTTGCTTACAAAATTCTTCGTTGGAGTACCTACGTAGTTGTAAATAAATAGTTCCTCTAAAAACGCCAAAGAGTATGTGCTGAATGATAATCATGAAGTTCTCACACTAAAAAGACAAGGACAATGCAAATTTACATAGTGGGCAATATACAATTAATAAACTCGCAACATGTCTCGCAAAAAGAAGGATGCAATTTATGACATGATATTTGAATTCTTAATTACGTTCTTATGTACAGCAATATATGAATTAGGAAAAATATCGGGTGTTTACAAAAGAAATAAATAAGATGTAGGCTTTGAAACAATAATTTAAAAAACTAAGATGAAAGGTGAAGAACAACAGTAAAAGCATTGCTCCATTGCTTGGTTTTGCAGACTCTTTGTCTTATGTGCGTTTACCCTTTCGTTGTTTATTTTTGGTTGCATGGGAAGTCTTCAATATGATGCATTTTATTTATGTTGTATTTATCTAGAATGCAATATTAGGTACACAACATTAAAATTTGGACAAACAATGTTTCATGCTTGATGCCAAAAATAAAAGAAACCAAAACATTCAAAGCAAGAAGTATGCACAATGCAGTTGCTCCCTAGTTTCATAATAATATATATTTTTAACCTGCTCAGTAGAAAAAGGGGTATTCTGTTTTACCTGCGTCCGTGACAACTTCTGCCAAGTTTTCTCTTTGCTCAATGGTACATGTAAATGGAACAAACTTGAAATTTTGTCAGAAGCTTTGTATAGCTTTTATGTGGGGTGCATTTTACAGACTTATTGGATTATTACTCAAGTTTCGTTTACCGAATTAGTCATTCTTCGGTCATTTCGTACGTCAGAAATTTCCTCAAGCTTTTTTCTACATTGGTAAATGAAACTGTGAAAACTTGAAATTTTCTGAAGTTTTGTATTGTCATGCCAAAATGGTGGATGCATTTCCAGATCTATCGAGATACTATTTTTTGTTTGGTAACATAGTCAATTTTCAGTCATTCAGTCCGTCAATCACAAGCTTCATCAAGCTTTTCTCTGCAATGGTAAATGATACAAACTTGAAATTTTTCAGAAGCTTAGTGTAGTAATGTCATAATCTTGATTGCGTTTTCAGACATGTTTGCTACTACATTTTGTTTACCGACAAAGTCAATTTTGAATTATTCTGTCTGTCTGTAACAATTTTCGTGAAGCTTTCCATGCAATGGTAAATGCCACAATCTTTGGGCTTCCATGCAATATTGTGGGATTCATTGTCCGATCTGTCGAGATATTACTTCCTGTTAACCCACTTAGTCAATTTTCAGTCAGTCAACAATTGACGCCATTTTTCACATATGCCTTGTTTTATATAGTATCTCAATTGAGTGCAGATTACATTTGGTGAATAGGAAACATTCAGTCCAACCCCAACCCCACCCCGTACGTGTCTGGTCAATATTGCATTATATTGCGCTACTGCATGTTTGTACACTGCGATCAAATTTTCAGGAAATAACAAAATGCCGTAGTTTCTGAAAACTTAAGTTTCTGTATATGGCAATTTCGACTTTGTGTAAAATCTGATGCAGCACAAAAAACCGAAAAGATCTAAATGGAAATCCAAAATAAGCATAGGACAAAACTATTCAAGGGGGCGATACTCAATTTGTATATTGCAAGTTTCCAGATAAAATAGGTTTTCGGGTCCAAATAATGAATATCCTCGGGGACTAAACGTCACCCAGTAGAGGCATCGACCCAGTGCAAATAAATAATAAAATACCAAACTTACTGTAAAATTAGTTTCTGCATAAGGCCATTTCGACAACTTATATCTCTTCAGTGCCGATTAAATATTAGAAAGACCATAACAAAAAATTTGTAAAATTTGAAAGAGCACAAATAACCAAAATGATGTAGATGGAAAGCCAAAATCAGCCAAGGACAGAGCTATGCAAGAGGGATATACTCCTTAGTTTTAAGCATAATTTCAAAAATTTTATATATTGCAAGTTTCGAGATGAAATCGGTTTTTGGTTACGCAACGAAGTAGCGACTACTTGAATGGTGAATACCATCGGGGACTAACAGTCCACTAGCAGAAGCATCTACCCAGTTTTAATAAATAACAAAATACCGAAGTTAATGTAAATTTAGTTTCTTTACATGGCCATTCGACAACTTATGTCTCTTCAGTACAGATCAAATCAAAATATTTGGAAGACAATAAACCAAGATTTTGTAAAATCTAATAGAGCAGAAATAACCAAAAAAAGGTCTTAATCAAAATCCTTCATCAGCCATGACCTCTGAATTGTGTGAGACAGAACTGTCTTTTACGTGAAACAAATATATATTATAACAACACATTCTTCTGCTTTATTTGGTTAACTACGAGGTCTGAAACAATAAACTTAACTAGAAACACAGCTTATACTTAATCAATTCAACAAACATTAATATGCACAAATATTATTATGATGAGAATAGTATATTAATCTCAATTAACGAAAAGTTTGGATAGATGTAATCGAAAGTTTAGGTTTTAAAGAAAAAAACAACAGTAGAATACCGAAGATAACGCACAGGTAGATTACCAAAATTATTACATAGATTACATAGATTACATTCAGGAATATGTTGGTCATTGGCTTGTCCTTGTCTTCTTATAAAATTTTAGTTTCTTGATATTTGGGTTATTGGATGTGGTTTGTTTGCTTTTGTACCTTTTCGGGGCCATTTAGGGCTTACTATATGGTGTGAGGTTCCTCACTGTGTTGAAGACCATATGGTGACCCCTAGATGTTTTGTTTTTGGTCGTTTTAACCTGAATATGGGATGTTGTCTCCTTGACATTTACCCCATTTCCTTTCTTTTTCATAAAAGTCCACAGGCAGGGCAAAAACTGTAACACCAGAAGACCAAAAGACTCAACACAGGACACAGGAACACAACACATCAACAACACAAATATAAAGCTCAAAAATGAAAAAAAACGAAAAAAAGAGAGTGGCATCAGTTGCTTCACCGTGAACGGCACGTCACACCGTCTGTGAATCAATCCAGGGTAAATTCAAAATCGGAAATGTCAATTCCGGGATGACTTGAATCTAGCCAAAAATATTCGTTTTCGCTTGCGAAACAATTCATATAATCTATGATGTGTTGATGGCAATCTGATTTCTGAAGTGACTTAAAAAAAAGAGACGGCATAACCCTGATTAAGCAGTTTTTTTGAGACAGTGCTTTCGCTATTTTCACAAAGTCACTGTCAGAACTGCAAGCTCTACAGTAATAAATCAAGTGTGAAAATACAATATTTTATTATGCCAAGATTTCTTGCAGTTGAAAATTTATGTTTGTTGACGATTCCGCATCCATGAACGTGGATGTAGCTGTACCGAGCATTTAGCTATGAATTCTGCTCAAACCAGTGCTAGGGTCGTCTTAAACTTGCTGTTAGGTATGAACAAGATGAAGATGAACAACGATAAAACCGTTGTTCCATTGCATGGTTTTACCACGTATTTGTAGGGACTCTGTCTTATGTATATTTACTCAATATCCTTTCATTGGCAACTCAGTAGGCTGTGTTGGTATGTTTATTGCTGCTAAGAAAGGGAAGGTTCACAACTGGGAAGTTAAAACCACCACGTTTGTTATGTACCCTTGATTTCAGACTTCCATTTTCATCAATGTATTGAAAATGTAAAGGTAGAGAGCAGCGTCAAGTTTATGTGTTGTATTTAAATTAAACTTCACAGTGGTAAACCCGGTGTGGATTACGCAGGGAATTTTGCTCTCGTGTTTTTCATAACATCATTGAATATAACACCTTAGTCCGAAGAAATGTTGCATTGTGACGCTAAACAATTGCAACAATAGCTGAGTAAATGCTCAACATAAAACACTATTCCTTGGTTTTTGTTTATTAGGCTTAATTCATATTTAATTATTTAAACCAAACTATGGTATAGACGAATCGTCATGGAATGTCAATGCACCTAAAATAAGTTTTTTGCTAAAGATGACTTTGACTCCTTTGCAAATGAAACAAGCTGAGATATTTAAACCTCGTAGGATAAAGTTGTAGGAATGTCGCTGTGAAGAATGGGAAATGAGCGTAGAAAATTAAAATCTCAGTTGCTTTTAGCATAAATTTTAATTTTCATTTTACCAGAACCAATGGTGATAAACAGATCCAAAAGGGCAATGTTTGGAATCATAGTTTGTGTTATTCAGTTTCATTTCTTGTGGATATTTGATATCGATATGATCTGAAAACTTGGGATTGTTGATCGTCAAAATATCTCCTATTATCATTGAAGATTGGCATGAAAACAGAATATTACGATCTTGAATGGATCTGTTTCCAGTTTTTTTTTCTCGTGAACTCACCCTCGTAACAGAAAAGAAATATATCTGCAATAAGAGATGCACAATTTGTACTCATATGAATTCCTATTACCTGTTGATTAAAAAAAAAATGCCAAAAAAATTTTCCAGGAAGGCATCCAGTGCCTTAATCATATCATCAAAGGTCCAGAAACAATATTGTTGTTAAAAAGTCTGACTGAATGGGAGTGTTTAGCGTCCTTGACTACATAATGTAAGTCTCGCACGGACTCTAACCATGAAGAAATCAGGAAAATCGAAAATCATATATGGCATACTATAAATCTCTTTCCATAAAATATTTGGATCCATTCCAAAGCTGAGCTTCTACAAATGTCCAGAAAATTAAGTAAATTTCCATATCCATCATGGATAGCTGAAAATATTATATTTGAATTCCTTTAAAAAGCAACTAAATTTTGTCCAAATCCGAATTAGGTGTTCTTAAGGAGGCTCACTCCTAATGTAAATTGTATCGAAGATTTCTTGAAACCTATTTTAATTGATGAAGCTTTGTAGACTAAATGAAATTGTAAAAAGAAATATATAGGTCCCCGTGCTTTTAACGGAGATACACAACATTTAAAATTTGGAGTGAAATGGATTTCTTTGGATTTTCCCTTATTTAACATAAGGACTATTTTTTGTCCAAAGCTGTGAAGATGTATCAAGAATTTTATGGAAACTTGCCAGGTGTCTTCATTTGACCTATAGAAGATATTCATGAAATAAAAAGTGCGGGTCCGTCAGCAAAATTCTTTAAGCCATTGAACTGGAAATAACCAGAGGATTTCCGAAATATGACCAAAATTCAAAAATTTGATGAGTGAGCCACCTTAAATAACAAAAGACGGATGGTTGTTGGTTTTATTGCATTTTAAAAAAATCAAATTAAATCAGTAAAAATACAAGACGAAACAACAAATAAGATATCAATCATCTCTAACTCAGCAGGATTTTTCATAGACTAGAAAATTTTCTTTTGGTGTTGGATATTCCCATGTTTTTCACTTCCAGTGGTGATTTATACTAAATTTCTCATATAACAGACAAAACAGTCAATTGATTCAGCGGGGCGGTATGTTTTCTTTCTTTCACGGAGGGGGGGGGGGTAAGACAAGCTAAATGCATTTAGTCCAGCCAGTTTGTGTTAAAATGTTCAAGGCTTCGACGATCAGAATCGATAAGTATATGATTAAATAGTATAAAGGAATGCTTGCTTCTTTATAATAAAACAAACTTTCCTAAATGGATAAATTTTTGCCAACGAAATAACATCCGATTCGAAATTACCCAAGACCCGGAAGCGTACTCCTTGGCAAAGGGAAGCGGTTCATCTTTTTTCCAACCATGTTGTTCCGGATGCGATTTGTTTGGTTTTCTTTTGGGGTACTGAGAAAAGAATAAAATCGCAAAAGAGTCCAAGACTGGTAAGCTTTCTAGCGTATCGGAATCGGCAAGCATCGTCCGAGTACTTGAAATTTTATCTTTGGGTGTATGAATTTTTTTCTTACTGTAGTACAGTTTCTACTAGAATAGAGGCACGTTATGAAGCTGTAGCTATACATGTTTACCAAAATTTAGTTCTGAAATATTTTTCAAAACATTTTTGTGTAATGATAATAATATTTTTATTGCCGAATCTTTCATGGTGATGTCCTGTACTTCATTTTCTTCTGGTAAATTGGTGCTTTTATGTACAATGAACTTACTGATACTTAATTTTCTATTCTTTAAAAAATGAAACTCCAAGAATAACATGAATATGCTGGAATGAAGTCGGGTCTGCCGACCTGGTAAGCGGTTCCTGATATGCATTCAACTCCCTTTAAGTGAGGAAAGGTGTTTCCAAAGCAGAAATCGTGGCCAAAAGGAAGTCATTCAAATAGTTAAAATGAAACGACTTAAGGCCAAATCTATTCCAGTCTGAAACCAAAATGTTTACTATCAATATACCAAATCAATATTAGGTAGGTTCTTTGTGCACTAAAGGTATATGCAAAGAAAGATAACTGTTTTTCAAATAACTAAATAAATTTAGTTTCTGCATATTGCCGTTTCAACAACTTATGTCTCTTCAGTGCAGATAAAATATAAAAAAAATGGAACACCATAATTTCATAGATGTATAAAAACTGATCGAGAACAAATAACCGATCCAAATGAAAAGCCGAAATCAGCAAAGGACAAAGCTTTGCATGAGGGAGATATTCCTAATATTCAACAAAATTTATCAAAATTTAGATATTTCCATATTAAGTCGGCTTCCGAGTTAGCATGGAAGTATCCATTTTAAATTTTTTTGAATATGGATTTCCTTTGTTTGGGTTCTAGTGCTGTTGATGAGGAATTAATTTCCGAAATGGCCATACAGCCATAAAGCTAAAATTATTGCAGTTGGGTTAAAATTATTGCATTATGGTCTCATATTCATTTACTCCATATCCTTTCGTAAAATATTTAATACAGGAGTTTGTCTTTTATTGCGGTGTGGAGTTGTCAAAACAATTCCCCGTGGTAGAGATGTATGCTCTTTATTTTTCTTAGATATGGTACATAAGATATCTCATGTATGCACTTTGTTCAATTACTATTATCTAGATTTATGTAAATTCTAAAACCGAAGGATTAACTCCCTACATCGTAGTTTTGTCCTTAGCTATATTTGATATTACTTATAATTCGGGTTTCGTTTGGTTTTATGTATTTTAAATATTCTTTGAATAAGGATTTCCTTTGTTTGGGTTCTAGTGCTGCTGATGAGGAATTTATTTCCGAAATGGTCATACAGCTCATTTAAATTATTGCAGTTTGGTTTAACATATGTGTTATGGTATCATGTTCATTTACTCCATATCCTTTCGTAAAATATTAAATACAGGAGTTTGTCTTTTATTGCAGTGTGGAGTTGGTAAAACAATTCCTCGTGGTAGAGATGTATGCTCTTTATTTTTCTTAGATATGGTGTACTTGTACATGAGATGATATCTCATGTGTGCACTTTGTTCAATTACTATTTTCTAGATTTATGTAAATTTTCAAACCGAAGGATTAACTCCCTCCATCGTAGTTTTGTCCTTAGCTGTATTTGATATTACTGATAATTCGGATTTCGTTTGGTTTTATGTATTTTAAGTATTTTTTAATATGAATTTCCTTTGTTTGGGTTCAAGTGCTGCTGATGAGGAATGTATTTCCGAAATGGCCATACAGCTCATTAAAATTATTGTTCATTTACTCTATATCCTTTCGTAAAATAATGACTACTGGGCTGATTAATACTTTCGGGGACTAACAGTGGAGGCATCAATTAACCCTATGGCATCAAAGGACTAAGTACCGAATTTTCTGTAAATCTAGTTTCTGCATATGGCCACATTTGTATTTTCCAATTCACTAAGAATATTTAAATTAAAAAAGTACAAAAAAGTGCCAGTAGTTGTTGCCTCAGTCGATCATTGTATTGTAGATTTCGAAACGAGTATTGTGCATTACCAATTATATGAAAAAGAAAAGATTTTTTTTCTTTTTTTTTCTTTTTTTGACGAGAAACAAATTAAACATATGTTCGATAAAGCTATCTGATGCATATTTAAAAATTCAAAACTATGTGTGCATTAAGTATAATGCAAAAAATTTTCTTCACAATTCAAGTAAACTGATAATCATTTTCAAAACTGTGTTTATATAATGAAATATAAACACTTGAGTTTCTCCCAAGTCTCAGCCGTTGGTTAATTTAATATGCATGACATATTTCTTCCGCGAGACATTCCTTACTCTCTTTTTTCCGAGATTTACGCAAATTTTATTTAAAAAAACATTCTCATTCAGCTAGGTCGTGTTAATTTCGATTTTAACATACTCGCTACAGATCACAAATTGTAGAATATCAAGTGAAGAAACATTTTTCTCATATGTTCAATCGTTGGTTAATACATACACGCGACTATTTAAACCAGAGGCTTACCTGAGCCTGTATCGCTCACCTGGCAACCTTCAGCTCTGGGCAAAATTTTAGTATAGGTAATCAATGATTACAAAGTTGGCCTCATTGTATGGCACATTGTCACAGTAACCCAATTTTGACTGGATGCTGACCTACCATCATAAATGTATGCGTAATATAATCTTAATAACTATAATAACGAAGACCTGAACTCATCCGAAAACTTGAATGGGATTTGATCAAGCGGAAGATATAGGTCAAATGGACCTTATTTTGGCTGAAAGCTGACCTACCACAACAGATGTATCTACATGCAAGGCTTAATAGTCTTACCATGTACAGTTACTGACATTTGAACTCGGATGTAAACCTGAATGTAAGTCAATCATGCAGAAAATATATGTCAAAGTAATCTAATTTTGCCTGGATACTGGCCTACCATCAAAGATGCATGCACATGCGAGATAAGATTATTCTATCATGTACAATGACTGAGATATGAACTTGGACCTAAAATTGAATGAAGGGCAATCAAGCGTAAATTATATGTCAAAGAGACATGATTTTCTTGCAAGATGTGAGATAACCAAAGACACATCAGTATGCAAAGTTTCATGACCATACCCTTCATAGTTGCCAAGATTCATACCTTTAACTCAGACAGAGACATAGATTTTCCTAAAAATTGCAAGGCCAAGTAGATATTGACATGACAAAAATTTTATCAATTTACTTCTAACCTCTACCATTATAGTTTCGGAAATAAATGACAAAAAACGTGATTAAAGGTATATAAATCTTACACGGGTTTCGGAATTTCTTTCAAAATTGAAGGGTAGGAAGTTTCTGTCATGGCAAATATTTTATCAATTTACACTTGCTCTATATCCATTAAAGTTTCGAAAATAAATGACGAAAAACGCAAAAATTGCAAAAATTTTCGTGATTAAAGAGCAATAACTCTTACATCGGTTTTAGAATATCTCAAAATTGAAGGGTAGGTAGAACATTTTATCAATTTTTACTTGACCTTTATCTTCTATAGTTTTCGAATTTAAAGGCGAAAAAGGTGAAAATTTTGAAAATTTGGTAAAAAAAAAGCGATAACTCCTACATGGGTTTTTGGATTTTCTTCAAAATTGCAGGGCATTGTGGACAATTTTGCCTCGTGTAAGATTTTTTGATATCTGTAACAGTTTGAGAGTTATTGGCCAAAATACAATTCACCCCTATGTTCCTTTTTTAGCAACAGCGGCCATGTTGGTCGGCCGGCGGAAAAATCCCACATCTGTTTGAGAAGCCATACCCTGGGGATGATTCAGGCAAAGTTTGGTTTCATATGGCCCAGTGTTTTCAGAGGAGAAGATTTTTGAAATTGTTGATGGACGGGCGACAGACGACGGACGCATAGTGATGGCAAAAGCTCACATGGCCCCGAGCAAGTTTTT
>MJUU01033516.1:0-28487 GCA_002080025.1 Modiolus philippinarum | reverse complement strand
CCAAAACTCGTATCTACACATGCTTAGTAACCTTCCTGTCAAATTTCAATCATTGTGGAGCAATTTGAAATTTTCCCGCCATTTTCTGTTCCCATAGCAACAGTCGCCATTTTGATGTTTTTTAAACCAAAGTTCGTTTCTACACATGCTCAGTAACATTCCTGTCAAATTTCATTCCATTCTGAACATTTTTTATTTTTTCCCGCCATTTTTATGGTTTAATCACGTGACAGCTGTCCTCACTAACCTTAACTGTTTTATTGTTGTAATTGTTATGCTCATATGGCCCCTTTTATGGGGAAATAAAGAATTTGTATTTGACTTTTTTGTATTGTTTTGTATTTGAGAATATGGGCCTAAATCAGATAAAGTGTAATAATAGTGTGACATAATGGCCATCACTTTTATCTCTACCAAATCATTAAAAATACATATAAAACTAATGTTTAGGGTTTACTCTGCAATATAATACCAATTAAAAGATAATATTTCATTTGTGTAGGTTTTTAGAAACATTTTTGCAAAGCCACCATTTTGTGACGGCCATTACTTTGACAATTTAAAAGCAAAGTAATTTATTTGTAAATCAAGAGAATATGCTCATTTTAAGTTTTTAAGTGTAGAATGGGTCAATATTCTTAAGTATTCCTGAGTAGGAAAGTTTTGAGATAAGATATTTACCACAATTTTTCAATTTAAAAAAAGATAATGGACGTAACAAAATTTTGTAATTTTTTTTTTCCAGTTTGACATGAAAAAAAAGTTAGAGTGCACAAGAAACACTGATTAGTATCTAAAATAAACTGTAGAAAGGATAATTCATAGAAGAACAAATGATACTAACCTAAATCAATCTGCTTTTTCAGATTACATTGTGACGGCCGTTACTATTGACATTTTGACATTTGTATTCGTGTCCGATTTTTGTGTGTCCCGTCACATTGATACAAATGAAAGCTTCTTCTTAAAATAAACAAAGTTCTGTACTTCCTGTCTTGCTTTTCTGTATAATTTTCATTTGTTGCATGTCAGTTTATATTAACTTTTGTCTTGCAATATAATTGTTTTCATTGCTGTCTTATTTTATCCTTGTGATGTTTAATATTGTGTTTGCCTTCCCTACTAAGTATATATTGCACTGAATTTGCCGTTTCATATTCCCTATCATTTCGGGTAAAATGTTTACTTATAAAAAGAAGTTTTGGAAAATCACATCATATATTTGGTTAGAATGTAAAAAGATGTCCTTCAAAACACTTGAATTGCTTTATCCATGATCCTTAAGTTTCTGAAACGGCAAATTACACCTTATATATTTAATAGCATATGCACCTTTTGACCCTTAGACATCCTCTGTAGTGTGCTAGTTAGCTTTGTAACACAACTGCACGGTGTGCGCTTTGTGCATGTGCGTATGGGTCACTAACCAGTAAATCCTAGCACTCTGGAAACTGGGGGTTCTAGCTAGTGCTATTTAAATTTAGATAATGGATATGTTCATATCGCACAAGTAATAAATTGTGGAATCAGCGACAGACAGACAAAGATGAAGAACGACAATAAAATCGTCGTTCAGTTTACCGATCATATTCAAAAACTTTTTTATATCTAAAATACAGAAATTACATTTAAAACTGAGGAGTATCTCCCTCTTACAAAGATATGTCCTTAGCTAATCTTTTGTCTTACATTTTTGGTCCTTTGGATTGTTTGTTCTCTTTCAGCTATTATGCATGTTGTTTTGAACTTATCTGCACTGAAGAGACATAAGTTGTCGAAATGGCCATATGCAGAAAGTAAATTTACGGTTATTTCGGTATTATGTTATTTAACCATGTATTGAGTGGGACTTTGTCTCATGTACATTTACTCCATATCACTTTATTATTCAAAGTGAAAACTATAGGTTGCACATTTCTAATGTGGGTCCCTAATGAACTGCTTAAGTTTTGCCAATATTAATTCAAATGAAGAAAAAAATGTAAACTTTCTTTAATTGAAAAAGTCCCAGTCTTCCTTTGTTAGTCTTCAAAATCTGAAAGTAAAGAAAAATAAATTAAAAAATGATGAAATTTTGAACTTACAGCTTACAAGTCAAAGAGCAACATTTTCAATATTCTTAAACATTCTATTTCAATTTGCCGCCGTGCGCGGTCCCGGCTGAAGAATAGGCCCGCAGCATCCTCTGAGCTTGGAGTATGAGTCTTCCTAACAGATGCGACACGTTTGCCGTGTGTCGAGACCCGTGTTGATGGTTGACGAGGTCCTGGTGGGTGCGAACCTGTATTCAGTCTCCCGCTGCGGCCATTAATATCCGTTGGGCTGAGAGTACAGGAACTATACCCTGCTTCGGCTCTGATATCATCTAAACGGGAGGTCAGATGGTCCCGGTCTGATCAATCGGCTGGTCACGCCAAGCCCTTGAAGATATCCCCAAAATGAGATTTACAAATAACTAAATACCGAGGTTACTGTGAATTTACTTTCTGCATATGCGCATTTCGACAACTTATGTCTCTTCAGTGCAGATAAAATCTAAATGTTTGAAATTAGTGTCTTTTGAATGTTTTATTCTCATTTAACTATTTTATCCATGGATGATATCTTTAAGAAGGCGGTGGCTTATGGGTCAATCAAGTGGTACGCTTTCCTTCAGTGCCTGACGGATACGCTCTGCTTGAGTATACCATCCTTGGATCACTTGGTGCTTTCCGGTGGAGAGCCCTGGAATAAAAGCATCGCCCTTGTTGGCACTCCGTGGTGGGTGGGTGACAAGGATGGTGAAACATATTACATTCTTACATGGAACAAAAAACTTCAAATCAACCAGCTCCAAATAAAAAAAGAAAATCTGATGATTCCGTTCCTGAAGAGGAAGACAGCAATTGGACTAAATTCGTAGTGCTGACTGGGTCACCCGAAAAACCCATCTCTAAAATTAATCCTTTTCTAATAGAAAAGACGTTACAAAGCATTGCTGGAACCGTTAAAAATGTATCTAGAATGCGTTAGGTGACTTACTTGATTGAAACAGAAATAAACATCAAAGTGATAACTTATTAAAAATTTCAAAAATTCAAGACTTTAATGTTTCGGCTTCCCCACACAAAACATTAAATAGTAGTAAAGGTATCTTGCGGGATAGGAGTCAGTATCTTTCCGAACTCAATGATGAGGCTATCATCACAAGGAGTAACAAAGGTCCAAAGATTTATTTCCAAAAAGACAGGAACACCGGTAAAACTCAACACATTTTTGATTACGTTTAATTCATCTGTCCCACCAACATCTTTGAAAATAGGACCCTTTGGTATAAAGGTGGACAAGTTCCTTCCAAACCCAGTGAGATGCTTCACTTGCCAAAAGTTTGGTCATGGTACCAAACAATGTAAGGGCAAGTTGAAGTGTTTCAGGTGTGCGGAAGAGGGACACCAGGGCACAGACTGCAGCGGTGACCATATGTCCTCCTCCAGAAACTGTCCTTTATACATTAAAGAAAAAGAAATTCTAAAAATTAAAACAGAAAGAAACATTTCTTACAGCGAAGCCCGGCAAATTTCATCAACAAACACAGTAAAAACAGTAACTTCTTCATATGCAGATAAAGTTAGACAGCGACCCTCTTTATCGCATATTGAGACACAAACAATTTTGACCTGGCCATATGACAAAGAGAACCCCAAAAGTTACCTGTTCAAACAGTTCCTAAAGAACAAATTATAACTCCAACTAAATTTAAACAAAAAACAGTTAATACGGCAACCCAGTCAACACAACCTTAAACTTCTACAAACGTAAAATCGTCTCCAAAGCAAACGAAAAGTAAACTAGCTTCTCATTTATCTAAATCAGCAGAACGTTCATCATCTGCTGATAATATTAAATCAAAAAATGCACAGGACCAAAGACAGAGCAGACAATGAAAAATCCTCTATTAGAACATCTAATAGATATGAAAGCCTGTCTTCAGATGAGGACACTGGCAAGACTGAAAAACCTGGTCCACGCCCCAAACCGTATTGGGACGTAAGCATTTGGGGAACTTTTGAAGACCACATGGAGACAGAAACAGAAAATAACATCGAAAATGAACGATCACACAGTAGGTCTTCGTCTGTTAGTGGATCATCGTCTCGTCATCCTTCAGTTTCCCGAAAGGGAAATATCTCACCAATACGACTAAAATGAACAATATAATTCAATGGAATTGCCGAGGTTTTAAGATTAATTTTATTGAAATTACTTTACTAATTCAAGCTTTAAGTCTTCAGGAAACACACCTGAAGGAAAGTGATACGTTGAATGTAAAGAACTACTTCCTCTACAGCACTTATGTTACTGGGAATGAACGAGCTGCTGGCGGCTCAACCATTCTCGTCAACAACAATATTATCCACAGTACTGTTGATCTAAATACCGATCTTCAGGCTGTAACAGTGAGAATTTCTTTAGATAAAACGATCACATTATGTTCTGTATACTTACCACCTAATTTCAGCCCCAGTCTCAGTCAACTTAAAAACTTGACCGACCAACTGCCTGCCCCATTTATAATAATGGGTGATTTCAATGCTCACAATCCTTTATGGGGCAGTTCTGCTTTGAATGACAGAGGTAAAAAGATTGAAGACATAATGTCGCAGGAAGGTTTATGTATCTTTAATGATGGTTCACACACTTATTTACATCCTGGAAATGGGGCTTACTCAGCTACAGACCTAACTATAACTGACCCATCTCTACTGTTGGACTTTTCCTGGAAAGTACACGATGACTTATGTAGTAGTGATCACTTTCCGATCATTCTTCAACATCTTTATTCTACTACCGGAGAAAGGCCACAGCGCTTTAAATCTGATAAAGCTGATTGGCCTCTCTATGAAAATTTATGTAGAGAAGAATTGAAATCTGAATTGTTTGAAGATGTTCTTGATCCCTTAAATCTTTTCAGTGAAAAAATACTTTCCATTGCAGATAAATCTATACCGAAAACCTCGGCAAACCCAAAACGGCCTGGGAAACCCTGGTTTGACGATGACTGTGATGATGCTCTGACAAATCGTAAAAAGGCAGAGCAACTTTTCAATAAACATCCAACGACGGACAATCTTGGCAATTTTCGCGTTTTTCGTGCAAAAGCTCGAAGAACTTTTAAACAAAGAAGACGCACTTCTTGGCGCAACTTTGTCTCTAAATTAAATTGCCACACCCCTATGAACAAAGTATGGAATCTGGTACAAAAAATCAAAGGAAAAAATAGGAAAGCTAATGTCCATCACATTAAAAACGGACAAGATATTTTAACATCTAAAAAAGATATTGCAAATAAAATCGGAGAAACTTTTGAGAAACATTCTTCTTCTAAAAATCTAGGACCCTCATTCCAGAGAATTAAAGAACAAAGGGAACGAAACAAACTAAACTTTAAATCTAAAAATACAGAGGAATACAACAGATTATTTTCGATTGATGAACTGAAACAATCCTTGGATAAGGCGCATGACACGGCATGTGGCCCTGACCATATCCATTATCAACTCCTCAAACATCTTCCTTTAACAACTCTGGAAATTCTTTTAAACCTTTTTCATAAAATTTGGGTAACAGGGAAACTACCACCTATGTGGAAACAAGCAATTATAGTACCTATTCCAAAACCGGGTAAAGATCATTCCGAACCATCTAATTACAGACCACTAGCATTAACTAGTTGTGTCTGTAAGACAATGGAACGGATGATAAACAACCGCCTTGTTTGGTACCTCGAATCGAACGGTCTTCTGTCGAACATCCAAAATGGATTTCGACAAGGTCGTACAACAATAGACCATCTAGTTCGATTCGAAACGTTTATCAGAAATGCATTTTTAAAGAAAGAACATGCAGTGTCTATCTTTTTCGATATTGAAAAAGCATATGACACAACATGGAAATATGGAATTTTAAAAGATCTTTTTGATATGGGGTTGAGAGAAAGCTTACCTAATTTTATTGAGAATTTTCTCAAGGATCGTGAGTTCAATGTTAGAGTCAACTCTACATTTTCTGACTCGTTTGAACAAGAGATGGGTGTTCCACAAGGAAGCATCCTCTCTGTCACACTATTTAGTATTAAAATAGTTTGGCCCAGGTTTTAAAAGATAATATTGATGGATCTCTTTATGTAGATGATTTTCTGATTTGCTATCGTGGCAAAAACATGAATAACATAGAACGCCAGTTGCAATTATGTCTAAACAGAATCGAAAAATGGGCAGTTGAAAATGGTTTTAAATTCTCAAGCTCGAAAACAGTCGGGGTGCATTTTTGTTGTAAGCGGAAAATGCATCCAGACCCAGAGCTTAAACTATACAATAACCCTATAACTATTGTAAAAGAGGCCAAGTTCCTTGGTTTAATCTTTGACAGTAAACTTTCCTTTCTCCCCCATATCAAAATGCTTAAAAACAAATGCCTCAAGGCATTAGATATTTTAAAAGTTGTGTCGAGTACCGACTGGGGTGCGGATAGCACTGTTTTATTAAATTTATATCGATCGTTGATTCGATCAAAACTAGATTATTGATGTTTTATTTACGGTTCCGCCCGTAAATCATACATTAAATTACTAGACACCGTTCACCACCAAGGTTTACGTCTTTCATTAGGTGCGTTTAGAACTTCTCCTGTGGAGAGTCTGTATGCTGCAGCTAATGAACCATCCTTGGAAGACAGACGTATTAAACTTGGTTTACAATATGCAACAAAGCTTAAAGCGTATCCTTCCAATCCTTCTCACAACTGTGTTTTCAAACCTCTTCACACAGCTGACTACGAAAAACGCCCAAACGTTATACAACCTTTTGGTCTCCGTACCAAACCACACCTTGAATCTGCTAATATAAATTTAGATGAAATTGCTCCTATAGAAACTCCCAAAAAACCTCCATGGCTGAACCCAAAACCAACATTTAATTTTGAACTACGCAAACACAAAAAGGTTGATACCAATCCTCTGGTTATCCAGCAGGACTTTGCAAGAATTAAATCTGAACATCCNGAATACTTGCAAATTTACACAGATGGCTCTAAGGATGGAGACAGAGTGGCTTCTGCAGCCGTTTTTGGAGACCGTGCTGCAACTCTCCGATTACCATCCTCTAGTTCCATATTTACTGCTGAAGCTAACGCTATTTACTCAGCACTTAAATTTGTAGCTTTATCGCAATCAAATAAATTCATGATTTGTTCCGATTCACTTTCTTGCCTATTGGCAATTGAAAGTCGAAAAACAAAACACCCAATTATTTTGAAAATAGCCGAATTCTACAAATCACTTGTAGCATTAGGCAAAGAAGTCATTTATGTTTGGATCCCTAGTCATGTGGGGATCTATGGAAACACAGTTGCTGACCAGGAAGCAAAGGATGCACTAGATGACGTGATGGCGGATTGTCCAGTACCTTACACTGACATGACGCCTTTAATCGTTAAATATATTTTAAAGTTATGGCAGGCCAAATGGGATCTGCAAATAAATAATAAACTGCATGGAATACAGGCAGACGTCGGTAAACAAGTCAGCTCCCGCGGTAAAAATCGTAGGGAACAGGTAGTGTTGACCCGTTGTCGTATTGGACATACTAGAACAACACATAGTTTTATCCTCAACAGTGATGATCGACCTGAATGTATTCCATGCAATTGTCCTTATACAATTCAACATGTTTTAATTGAATGTGTAGATGTTGCCGATATCAGGCGTGATTTTTATTCAGCTGATTGTCTTAAAGACCTATTTACAAATGTCGCTGGCGACAAAATCGTTCAATTTTTAAAAGCAATCAATTTGTTTAGTAAGATTTAAAAATATCAATTTTAAACTAGTTTCTAATTTCTAATATTGTTAGTCAAACCATAATTTCTTTAATTATGTTTTTAACATTTTACACATTTCTTTTACTTGTATAAAGCTATATGGTTTAATATAGATATTTTTACTATATAAGTATTCTAATTAGTTAATATACTTAACAGTTCTCGCCAAGATATAGCTGAAATATTGCTAAAGTTGGCGTAAAACATCAATCAATCTATTTCAATTTGAATGATCTGTATACACATCATATCAACTTCCTGACTAATTCACTTGCACATTTACTGCATACAAAGTTGCCTTTTTTACTGGACATTATCATTGTTCGTTTTCGGCTAAAATATTATTGAAATATAAAACTTTACTTTTGGTGGAATTATGAAACATGGTTGTCATTGGATTATGATCAATATTTATAGAAAAACCATCAAGTCCGGCTATCCGTTTTCCTATGATCTAATGATTATTTATGTCTGTCTCTTGTCTTTAGTTTGAGTCTTGCGGTGTTGGCGTTGTGGTCGGTGTTTAGTTTGTGTTTTTGTTCATTGCAAGCGTTTCCTGTTATCTCCAGTTTTATACATTATGCATTTTAAGTCTTACCAAGGAATATGTAACCAATACCACGACGCCCAATGCTGGTAATTCCAGGACTTTCAACTGGCCCCTTTGTGATATCAGCCATTGTGATGGTATACGGTGTATCTCCCAGCACCCAACATTTATGGTCCTTCCTGAAGCTGTAATACTGAATCCATGGCCAGCTTGTAACCTGCATATCAAGTATTATATTTACATTAAAATATTGTTGGCTCGATTTCAAGAATAACATGATGATTAAGGATATACAATGTATATAAACTTTTTAATGATATAAAATACTAAACTGACGATACTTTTAACTAATGCTAAAAGAATGAGAAGAATGTCATTTAGAGTAATTATTAATTACTGATATTTCCATAAATTTATATAACTTCATGTACCTTGACGTACATAGATTTGAAATTCAGCATCTTAGTGTTCAAATCAAGCCATAATAAAAAAAAAATAAGAATTAGAAAATCAACACACTGTAAAAGGGGAAATTTTCATGAGGGCTTTATTTTCGCCAATTACACAAACTGGTTAAAATTGCGAAAACATAACCTCACGTAAAATCATTTCTTTGATTTATGCAATGGATATACTATGCTTTCACGAAAATTCAACCTCGCTAACACACTTTGTAATAGTGAAATTTAAACCATGCGAAAATACCCCTTTTTACAGTATCAATGAATAACTAATTTGTAAGGAAACAAGGAAATATGTCAAAACAATTAGGGGATGACCATTCGATTTTCAGGGGGAGGCTTGGGCAATTTTGTAAATAAATAATTTAAACTTGATGCCAGTGAAAATAGATATTCTGATCTTACTTGCTATGAAAATAAGTTATTCAATTTTTATTTGTTGCAAACGCAATGACGTAACATTTGGGGAGAAAATAAATAATTTGTTTGAGATTTACGTGAAAATAGATAAAAATTTCCAGGCAAAATCTCCCATGCCCGCCCCCCTTAAAATCAAATGGCCGTCCCCTAAAGATTGACAGATAAACGAACAGAGTGAAACACTTTATACCCCGCAACAAAATTGGCAGGGTATAGAAAACTTAACAATCTACTTACTACAACTGGGTATGTGTGGTCACCATGAGACACATAAAAGTGTGTCCCTTGTGGATAGCTGAGTATTAAATGTATAATGAATATATTAATTTCATAATTTAAGTAAAACACAAAATATTGATATAAATAAAAAATTATATTATCTTGAGAATTTGAAAATTATTGTATTTGGAATTCATATTTTGTTCTTTTAAAATCAAACATACTTTTCCCTTAATATGTAGATCTATTAGGATATTTGGATGGTTATATATAAATTACCTTTTTGGCACTTGCTGGACCTCATTGGCATTGGACTGAGAGTCTGCTATATCTTGGTGCTTGTCTGACGAATCTTGGAGTTGGTCTGTCTTATCTTGATGTTGGTCTGTCTTATCTTGATGTTGGTCTGCCATATCTTGGTGTTTGTCTGCTGTATCTTGGTGTTGGGCTGTCATGTCTTGGTGTTGGTCTATTAGGACTGCCATATCTTGGTGTTGGTCTATTGGGTCTGCCATATCTTGGTGTTTGTCTGCCGTATCTTGGTGTTTGGCTGTCATATCTTGGTGTTGATCTATTGGGTCTGCCATATCTTGGTGTTGGTATACTGGGATTGCTATATCTTGGTGTTGGTCAATTGGGTCTGCCATCTTTTGGTGTTGGTCTACTGGGTCTGCCATAATTTGGTGTTGGTCTATTGGGTCTGCCATATCTTGGTGTTGGTTTACTGGGTCTGCCATATCTTTGTGTTGGTCTACTTTGTCTGCCATATCTTGGCGTTGGTCTACGGTGTCTGCCATATCTTGGTGTTGGTCAATTGGGTCTGCCATCTTTTGGTGTTGGTCTACTGGGTCTGCCATAACTTGGTGTTGGTCTATTGGATCTGCCATATCTTGGTGTTGGTTTACTGGGTCTGCCATATCTTTGTGTTGGTCTACTTTGTCTGCCATATCTTGGTGTTGGTCTATTGGGTCTGCCATATCTTGGTGTTCTGTTGCTCGCTGAACCTGTTCATATGCCTTTTTGTGCTGGAGATTGCCCACCGGCTGCAACTGTTCGTTAAGTGACATCAAGGACTGAAATTAAAATAAGACAGAATGTCAGTTTAATACAATATATGGTGCCTTTATATGAGAAGGGAAAATACTGTATTCTTCTGACATTTTCAGATTTAAATTCCAAAACAATAAATTGTATTCTCAAAACAGTTTACCTTATTTCCCAAAATAAACCTGTGATAATATACGTACATGTATCAAACTTTTGGGTTTGGGTACTCATAAACCGGTTCAACCCTACCACTAGCTTTTGCTAGTGCTGGTACCAAGTCCGGCTATCCCGAGTTCCTATAGATATATATTGAATAACAAAGATAACAGGAAACACCTACAATGGCCGAAAAACAGTCACAAGCCACGATTCACCATGCAACTGCACAAGAAGACACAAATAAAATACAAAAGACAAACATACACAACGATAGGAACTCGGGACAGCCGGACTTGGTACCGGCACTAGCAAAAGCCAGCGGTAGGGTTGTTTGTAGTTTTGCTTTATGTTTGTGTATTTTGGAGAGTTTTGACTTGGTGGGTGGTGTTTTGTTGGTGGTTTTGATCATTGTGGGTGTTTGCTCTCATCCAGTTTTTAACATTTTTAAACAATTCATTTTTCGTACCTTCTCCAGTCCTTTGGATTCTGTTATTTCTGGGTATTCATTTTGTTCACTAGAAATGAAATCCCAAACATACTGTGGCAGTTCAACATTTACTACTGGCTCTGCATCAAACATGGGTACATCTATGCTCATTTCAGACAGTCCCCTGGTAAAACTGAATTAGGAATAATAAATTCATATGCATGTAATTGTGTCAACTGTATTTATACACTGGTCAGCAAACATATATGCTGTTAATTTTGTAAAACAATACTTTTGAAATCTCAATTAAACTAAATTCACATGCATACTATACCCAAAATTCTGTCTTTTTTTCAAACATGCACTGAGGAGACATAAGTTGTTGAAATGGCCATATGCAGAAAGTAAATTTACAGTTATTTCGGTATTTTGTTATTTAACCATGTATTGATGCGACTTTGTCTAATGTACATTTACTCCATATCCCTTTATTATTCATGCAAAATTAATGCATACATTTTACATGTTTAGTATATCTTTGCCACATACACATTCACTCCATGCCGTTAAGTTAGTATTCATTTACCTAAGTTCCAATACTTCAGTTGGCATACATTATCATCGGTACTCTGCATATCAAGTGTTGGACTGGGCTGACCTTGACATCTGGGAGAAGATCTACCTCTGGGCTGATCTTGACCTCTGAGAGCACCTCTACCTCTGGACTGACCTTCATCTCTGACAGCATCTCTACCTCTGGGCTGACCTCGACCTCTGACAGCACCTCTACCTCAGGGCTGACCTATACCTCTGTGAGCACCTCTACCTCTGGGCTGAACTACACCTCTTGGAGCACCTGTACCTCTGTGCTGACCTTGATCTCTGGGAGCACCCCTACCTCTGGGCTGACCTTTACCTCTGGGAGCACCTCTACCTCTGGGCTGACCTTGACTTCTTAGAACACCTCTACCTCTACCTCTGGGCTGACCCTGATTACGACCTCTACCTCTAAGATTCTGCTCTGTCCATTGGCCGACATAATCCTTGTTTTCACATTCTCCAGCATTTTCACGATTGCCAACAATACATACTGGACAAAAGCAGCTCAAGTTTCTTGTTTCTACCACAAATGGTGTCAATGTTTTAACACTCTGTAATTTCCTTGTGCCTTTCAATGTCTCTGCATTATTTCGATCTGGTCTTTCGTGTTCTATATTTTCAACTAGAAACAATGTTCTCTTGAAATGAGAATGTTCGGCGTCGATGGCAAGTTTGGACATTCCAAAATTGTAAAGATCTTGAGCACTGAGCACTTGAGTACTTTCTCCCAGCACAGCACGCCTTGTAACGCTCTTGACGACTGCACCCGCACCATCCGATGGTCCCTTCCCATGGCGGGAGCCATAAAAATGCCGCTCAACTGGGAAGCCTAAGTCCTGCATAGCATGGGAAATGTCACAAAATGGTGTCTTTGATTTATATTGTGCGGCACATCCGTCAGTAAGGTGGATTTGTTTTTGAATGTTAATACCCCTTTTCTCTTTGAGATGTTTGGAACTTATTATCGTGAATTGTCTTACTGCACTTGCATCGTGAAGTTGATCTGAGCTTATGAAGATTAGGTCTTCTTGTACAACTTTGCCACAGCCATCCTCCGGACATCTGTAATAGGATACGATCGGATGGATTGTTATCTGGTCATGCCCCCAGTGGGCGCTTTGGACCTCTCGTTGCGCTACACAGGTAAAATTTTCAGAGAAATCCATATTCAGGATAACCCAATTTTCTGGTACATCTTTGATAATTTGAGAAAACTGACTTTTTTGCCACGCGGCAACAAATAAATGTTCCGATAGTGTGTTCAAAGCTTTCGCTAACTGCAGGATTAACTCTGTCACGCTAACTATGTGGTTCACTGGCATCACTTGAGTGACTTCTTTACCTTTTCTAATCTTCTTAACTCTTTCCCACTGGGTGTAGGTAATTTCGGCCCCGCCACATTTTTCCGCTAATGGTTGGAAATGAGCAACAATGCCATCTGTGCCACATTCATCACAATTTCTTTGGATGCATTTCATGGCATGAAACCTTTGATCATCCTTCGCACACATGGATAATTTCACTGCTTCATATTTATCTCTGATTCTCTAGTAATTCATATTTTCTTGTTGAGCTTTAATCTGCAGCGGTCTTATTTTTAATTCAGTGTTGGTACACACTTCGCATAGACAATTATACCATGCTTTTTTTCTAGTAGTTTCTACATTTTTTGGCTTGTTCCGTACAAAGGTAGAAAAGCTGACCTTTTGCTGTTCTGGGTTTTCCTCTGTGTATTCCTTGTACGTATCTATAAGTGGTCGATCAAGAACTTTCCTTTCAAGATCATCTTTTTTTATCCTTTTTGAGGTTGGTATATTGGTAGATATCCCCGGTCTCCCATAATACTCCTGAATATTTTCTGCTGTGTTACTATTCAGTTTATCAGATCTCTCTTTTCTGCTTTCGCTTGTAAATGGACAAGAAATAGCTGCTTCTCTAATTCCAAAAAAAGTGCTAGCATGTCGTATTAGTCTATTTGATTTTAAAGCGTTTGTTGTTTTTATTGGTTTTATGATCTCTTTTAAATTTTGGATTCTGTTTTACGGCTGTTTTGATAACTTCACTGGAATACTGATGAGTGAAAGATATTTTCTTTGGAGTAAGTCTTATTCCTTTCTTTCTAAGTGCTTCCCTCTTTTTTGGTGTACTTTTATCTACAATACTGGATATTGTTTCTGTAAACTTTTGGCGGTCCTTAGGTAATTTACTTTTTACTCTTGAGATTGCTTTCCTCTTTGCCGCCGGAGTCCATTCCATCTCAGTTTGATTGACAGATTCTGTTTCATTTGCCATTTCAGTTTGATTGACAGGGGTACTCGAGCTCTTTGATGAGTCTGAGTCTTGTCTCAATTCGCGTCTGTAATTTTTATCTTTCTCTCTTTTCCTTCTTAGTTTTTGTGATGATATCTTTGATCTATGAGCTCTTTGATGTTCCCTCCAATAAATTCTTTGAATTTCTTTTTCTTTTCTAGTCATTACTTTACTTGGTTTTCTTGCTAAGACTTTTCCCTGATCTTTGTTCTTTTGTCTGAACCTACAAAAAATTGTTACAACTTTTACCATGTGCATTGACATAAAATGAATTTCATGTGTTACAGAACAATAACTTTAAAGGGTATTGTAACCATATTTTTTGCTTAAAAACATTAAGTACAATCTGCTATACATGTACATGTATACATACTGAACTCTGAATCAATACAGTAAGTGCAAATTTAAGTGTGTGTTGACACAATACAGGTGTGGACACAGTACAAGTTTGGACGCAATACAATAAATGACACAGTTGCAGAGAAAAATGAGATGAAAATAATGTGTGAAGGATGGACAGAAATGCAATAAGTCGGTAAACATGAAGTATTATATCAATATGGCCGAAAAAGGGGAAGCGCAGTATAAGACCCCATACTGAAGCACCATACAAAATATCAAGAGGCTGTTGTGTGTGGTTACTGAGAAAAGTGTGACGAAAAAGTCCAATTTGGGAAATGAAAAGTAAAAAGGCACATAGTCGGTAAACAGGAAGTGGTGATTCGATATGGCCAAAAAGGGGAGGCGCAGTATAGGAAATCATACTTTAGCGCCATACCAAATATCAAGTGGCTGTGATATGTAGTTGCAGAGAAAAATGCGACGAAAATAATGTGTGACGGACGGACGGAATGACGGACAGAGGTAAAACAGTATACCCCCTCCTTCGGAGCGGGGGTATGATAAGCACACATAGATAACGAAAAGCTGCTAAAGGTCACAATCAACTGATTTGTGTCGATCGCATCGCTCCGTACTTTTATAAATTTTGTATCCGGTGTGTATATATATCCATTCCCTCTCAAAAAAAAGTTTTTCTAACATAATTATAAACAATAAATGTGTGTATTTTTGTCACATGCACATTTACTTCATATCCTTCATTTTACAGATTAAATATCGAAAATGATAATATATTTTGTTTACCTTGCTTGTCTCATTCTGTTCATTCCTCTTTCATGCTGTTTCTGCTCATCGGTCATATTCAACCTGTATAATTGTTTTCTGGCCTTTTCTTTCTGCTGGTGAAGATTCCACAATGTTGGATCTTTTTTCAAACTTTCTCTATATCTATAATTTCAAATAAAAACATTCACCATTAGAATCTGCATATATATATGTGAACTGTTACAAATAATATATCCATAAATTGAGGACCATTCATATGTCGCAAAATTTGACTATTCGACATTCGTTAAACAGAAAGTAGATGATGCAAAGACCAGAAATCAAATTGCACGATTTCACTTAATTAAGTAAGTGTAGAAAAATACAAAAATACCCAACATGCATAAAACAACTGTAAATTCCATTATGCTAGACACGTGTTTCCAGGAGTAACCTCTCATCAGCAGCATAAGTATCAAATAATAAGGAAAGTCATTATTCAAAAATTATCTACGAGAAGTAGACTGTCAAATAAAAAGAAAATTTTCCATAGATCTGTAAATCAGCTTGGCTAATTCAAGCCTGACTAAGGCCAGCAAACGTAAATTATTATTGCTAGATGACTGGTCATGTGTGTCTCGCCTTTTCTACATGTACATTAATTATATTCCATGCTAATGCAGCAAAGCCGACTGAACACAACTTACAATTTAGCCCTTTCTGTTGCTGTCTTGGTACGAATACAAGCCTCTTCGTCGTCAGAATCGTTCCCGTTTCTTTTTCTTTTACATTTTGTACGAGATGACTGAAAAAATAGAGAATTTGGTATACTACATGGTTCAGGCAAGCAGCCGAATTTTTTTTTTTTGGCACAGACTGATTTTTTTTTCATAATCACCCCTGTAGCTAGGCATGTTCATCCTATGTGTAATGTACGTCAATTGTAACAGACATATTCCAAGGTTTCAAAAATACATATAATTGGATAAATATTATCTTCATAAACTTCAATCCGTCAAGATGTCGTTATTGTTTTTATTTGATTATGTTCGATTGCCAATGATTCTTAAAGCAAGTCAATTATTGCTGTTTAGGTCAAAATATTGTATGACTGTTACATTTGACACGTAAAACAATTTGCCCATTATATTTGACATACAATTTTATGTACATCCATTATTGTTGACATGATATTACAATTTATGGAAGTAAAATATTTCATTCCATTTTTTTACATATTTTTCCCGTTGTATTGCCAATCTTAACAATCATATGGCATGTGAACTTTTGATAATTGAAAATAAGGGAAAAATTTATGAATGTGCGCTTGGTCATTATATTTGACAACTTCTATTTCTAAACATACATCCTTCCATGACATTTGACAAGAATCATTGATTATGTAGCAGTGATGTACTTATCAACTGATAAAGGCGTACAATGAATATTTTTTAATAACCCTTACAATTTTTTAACTTTAAGACTGATAATTGAAGCTGTAAATTTCTATTTGCAATGAAATAAGTTGGAATGAGTTGTAAGAATGGTCCAGATTAACTTGTCAAAAGTAACGACCTCCACAACATTGTATCAAATTTAGAGAGGTTGCCATGTGAACAAAAACTGCAGACTTCTCATAACATGGGTCTTTGGAAGCAAACTTTTATTTAATTTCCCTTGAATAATCTAAGCGTTGTTTTCTTAAACTGTTTTGATTTTAAACGGGCGTTACATTTCAATACATGGCAAGTCAAATAGTAACGGGCGACCTAGTCAAATATAATGGACAAACAATGTTAATGGCTCACAATCAAATCTTTCAATTTAGGGGGAAAAAATGAAATAAATTATTTCACTGATCACATTTGAACAGAGGGTATGTTGTGTAGATGTGTATCGGAGTCTGTTGATGTATGCTACAAATATTTATTAAAACGGACGTTACGAAATGATCTCAAACAGGTCAAATAATAACGGCCAATGAGAATTGAAGTGTCAAAAAATTATGCCCGAACAGGGAGGTCACCATAAAAAATGAAAACGAACGTGTGGTTTGTTGCACTGTGTCTCAATGGCATTTATGTTGTACTTGATTTTTCGCACATACAACATGTTTAAGCTAACACCGTAAATAATTGCTCTTTGAAGATTTTTAAAATTTGTGATGTCCATTACTTCCCAAAATAATTTGACCGACACTGTCTTACCCTTCTTGGCATCTTGGCATCCATTTTGAGAATGCAAATTTGATGACGTAGTACGCATACATACCTAAATCTACGATTTTACGCAACAAATCATGACGTGGCGCATTGATATGTTGACATAAATACAGCTTGATCGTCTGTTAGTGTTTTGAACGACAACCGGCATGAAATTTTAAAAACGCGTTTTCAAAGTGAAAAGAAGCGATTTTGAAAAGACTTTAGGAATTTATCAGACCAATTTGTTTACGTCTGACCAAATAGCTACGCAGACATTCTTTATAATGTAAGGAGTAAATATGATCATTGTTGCAAAATTGCGACCGATTTGACCGACAGGATAACGGGCGAATGTTGGACTTAGGAAGCTCGTTTTATTGATAACACGGACTAATGACTGCAACTAAGAGTCTTGATAAATGCTTTTTGATATAAACTATTCCCCCAAAAAACTTTATGGGTCTACCATCCAAGGCAAACTTGTAATCACCATTTTCCCAAACCTCTCTCAAAATGTCACAAAACTGACCCTCGAAAGTGTTGACAAATAAAAAAGAAAGAAGTCTAAAACACAAAATATGAAAACAGGGTATATAAATTTATTTATTATATATATTCATATGGTCTTCAAATAATATCTGAAATAAATATTGATTAGGAACATCTGAAAAAAAAAGAAAAATACATCTAAATGTTCGGGACGTTATTATTACACTTTATCTGATTTAGACCCATATCCGTTTCTAATTTCAAATTCCATCTCTTGAATTTTCGGAAATCATTTGTGTAACAATAATGTGTAACAATAACATGGACATTTATTGTTACACACAAGAAATATCAGTTCCGTATCCGGCAATGTACTCCGATTATTAATTTTTGTGTAACAATAATTTTCCGTTATTGTTACATATCTGTGTAACCGTATCCAGTGCCATCTATTAATGACTGGACTGAGAAAGCTGGGCTTAAGGCTTATTTTCTGTGTGCATATATAGTCCTTTTGCAAGAAAATTTGCAGCTATTTCACTGCCACTAAACATCGTTTTTACTATTTCTGTGAAGTGGTCAGCAATGGCAAAGGCTAAATTATGCTCTACAATTATGTATGAGAACATAGTTTCAGCATTGATGACATTTGTTTCCAAAATTTTGGCACTACTGACAGTAAATTTTGTAATTGATAAATTCTGGTGAAGAGGACCCATGAGGGACCTGTACCGGAAAACAACCTTAAGTAAGTTAAGAAATAATCTGGTAAATCCTGATTCCAGAGCTCGGATGTGGTCTTTGAGTGCTCCGGTAATGGAGGAAATTTTACCTGCACGAGACAATCTGACACACTTTTTGCATTTGTGGCATTTCCCTACAGTGGATATCCCCTAAATTTAATCAAATGGCGTCCAACAAATTCTACAAACATAATAAAGACCAACGGACACGAAAACGTCAACGCTGTGAAAGTTATTGTAAATCAGAATCATCAGATGAAGGAGATAACTGTTCATCAACAGGAGACACAGATTATAGTACGGAAATGAGTCCTTTAGGTGCTTTGCCGAAGGATGTTTCAGATTGGACTGAAGTAGATTTAAACAAATTTGCCATTTTCTATGATGAAACTGCAAAACAAATACCATACTATGTACTTCAGATTGCTACAGACAAAACTGGTGATTATGGACAGTTAACTAAGGAACAACGGGATATTTTAGAAATAATGAAGGAAAACCTTGACTTAAATCTCAAAATAGAAAAGAATAAATTGAAAAGAAAACAGTATATTGAAGATGTAATGATACAACTACATAATTCTGGACAAAAAATACAAGAAAAAATGAAATCCAATCCATCATCTAATCAGTAAGCTTCTGCATTGAAAATTTTCATTTTAGCGATTTGACATGTAGGAGCCCTCAATCGTAGTTTTGTCAAAAAGATGCAGTTTATTTACTGGCAACGCATATAGTGGAACCAGGAAACTGATATTTTTCACTGTCTAATGAAGATTGATGCTCTAGGGCATTTAAGGGGGTAGACCTGGGGTAGGAGGAGATAACTCCGTTTTTCACTTTTTTAGTACTTACGCAAACAAATAGAACCATTTCAATAGGTAATATCAAAATTTCAAAATTGTAAAAAAAATTTCGACACAGCAAATAGATATTAATTTTGTTATGAAAACAAATACCCAACATTCAATTATTTATAAAGAGTGCATTTTACCCTCCATTTTTGCAATGCTGTTCAAAGATAATGATAATATGTAAAAGTCAGATTTCTTCCAAGGGAGGTAATTTATAGCAAAGAATCAGCAATTTTATTGTTTTTTACCCACTTTATTCTAAATTAAGAAAAAATGGGACGGTAGAATTTTCTAAAATTTTAATATATCTTACATATACAAGTTTTCTTTCTATCTCAGTTTTTGATGAAAATTAAATGACAGAAATTTTTACAAGAAGTGTTTAATAGTGATGAAAATAGAGCAAAAATTTCAGCCTATACTATTCAGAACACACATTTATTTCAGTTCAAACTAGTTAAATTAACTATCATTATTCATGCTTACTTTCACACATGTCTAGACTACAGAATTTTTCATTTGAGATAATTTTAGATCTAATACAAATTTAATTACAGCCAATCTTATACACCACAATCAAGTCCTGAACGGACCAAATAATATGAGGAAACAGGGTATCTTTGATGACCACTAGACATAAAACGGGACGGTAAAAATTGTTGAAAATTGCTGAAAGTCGACATGAACATGTGTAGTTTTAAAACTGAAAATATTAAGAAAATTAAACGAGAGGAAAATTTTGGGCTTCCCCAGGTCTACCCCCTTAAATAATTATGATTATTGATGTACTGCAAACATATTTTGTCAACCTCCTTTGACCCAAAATCTGGTCATGTACTGCATTGGATGGTAAAAAATCAGGTCATTACACGTATTGAACATTTTTCATCCCAAATATTGTATTAAAAATTATAATCATGCGACAAACTTTTTTATACACGCCAATTATTCATTTATCAAGCAATTATTTACACACTTTAATATACTATAAACTTACTTACTTACTTACTGCTTAAAATAGACATCTGTTGGCTGTTCATTGAAGATCTTATGGTGGCTTTGAGTTGTTATTACTTCCCTTTGGGTCGTTGTCTCCTTGACACATTCCCCGTTTCCCTTCTTTTTTCTATCATAATTTAATTTCATGTACATTGTCATTGAATACATTGTACCTTTGTTTCACATTTGCTGATTATGATTTTTACTTGTACCACCCTAAAAACAAAAAAAAAATATTTGTATGCCAAGACTTGGCAAATTGGTTTAATGTTTAAATGTTTAAATTTTACCTTAAATGGGTGTCCATCCTTTTAACTACATTTGTAGTGACAAAACCCTTTACTATCTGCATTATTATTTTGTAACTATGCATCATCAGGTTGCTTAATTTAACCAACAGCCCAATCAAATTATCTTTCCACGAACACTTGTAAAATGTTTCCGTTTTTTGAGTTGTTGAACACATTACTTGTGCAGAAATCGATCTTTTCCATTGATTACAGGACGTTTTCAGTACACTCAATGCGTATACTAGGCTCAACAAACTCCCTTTTATAATGCTTAATTATAACCTGAGGAGACAAGTAAACAAAACAAAACCAGAAATAAAAATGTGTACGTTAATATACAAAAAGTTACCAGAAATCAAATCTGGGTGAAGATGGGTGATGACTTTGTTCTCGGGTTATTTGACAACTCGATCGGGTTACTGCATCTCATAGGGTGACAAGTGAAAATATCAGATCACACCCGACGAAATCGGGTGACTTGACAGGAATGACTGCAAATATGATTCATTTGCAATTCTAATACATGACGTCCTTTTATAGCCTTGTGTCCATAACAATTGTAAAATCCGAATATAAATGGGTATTGTCATGATATGATGACATCATAGACTTTTTTAAGACAGAATACAAAGACAAATTCATTTCCACTGTACCCTGTAAGTGTCATATTAGAATAAAAAAAAATTCATTCCCGTGAATTATTTCTTAAACAAACAATTTTACCACATACAAACATATATTTATCTGAAAGACCATATAAAAATATTATGAAGCCACATTATAGATATTTTGGGTAAGGGGGAAACGATTCACCATATGTGCCAAATAGAGGTATTTCTAATGACGGTTCGGTTTATTAAATTGGAAAGGCCGCTTACGATACAAGCAATACAGCTCATTACATGTGCACTGAAAAAATATATTTATACCCTGCCACAGGTAGTGGTGAGGTATTATGTGATACCCCAAGTCGTGTGTCCGTCCGTCTGTCCGTCTGTCCCCCGAAGGTTTCCGACTGATAACTTGTGAACGAAATAACATAAGGTCTTCAAACTTGGTATGTAACTTCTTTACCACAAATCTCAGGCCAAGTTCGATTTTGGGTTCAGAGGTCTCAGAGGTTCTGGAGTTATGCCCCTTGAAACTTTGAAATTTTGCGAATTTTAAGGTTTCCAACTGATAACTTGTGAATGAAATAATATATTGTCTTCAAACTTGGTATGTAACTTGTATACCACAAAACTCAGGCCAAGTTCGATTTCGGGTTCAGAGGTCCAAGGGGTTCTTGAGTTATGCCCTTTGAAATTTTGCGAATTTTAGGGTTTCCGACTGATAACTTGTGCATGAAATAATATACTGTCTTCAAACTTGGTATGTAACTTGTATACCACAAAACTCAGTCCAAGTATGATTTTTGGTTCAGACGTCCAAGGGGTTCTGGAGTTATGCCCCTTGAAACTTTGAAATTTCGTGGAACGTGGCGGGGTATCATGTAATGCACCATTACTATTTTTTCTATTGCAAAATAAAAAATACTTATCTTTTTTAGAATAAATTATTCAATTTATTCTGATTTTTTCATTCTTCTGTGTTTTCCCTGATAACATTTATAAGTGACCTCAGTTGTAATGGCTGCAGAGTTGTAAGGACAAAATAATTGTAAAATGTATCGCAGTATGAATCATAATGCAGGTTGAATATCGCAATACATATCGCTGCCAAAAAGGTGTATCGTTGCAACCCTACTTTGATTAACCAATACAATTTTCTTTTTTATAAAGTGCCCATATTAAGGGTAGTCCCCCAAAATAAGCAAATGGATGAACACAGGACCTGACAGGAATGCAGTCTAGTACCAGTCTTTCCCTTCTGTTTACGTCACAAAACACAAAAGAGCTTTTATCTCAAAAGTCCCATATTAATTTACTACTTATTTTTTTTTTGAAAGCCAGTTTAGATTATACTGTAGTTATAAGTTTGGACTGTCATGACTGTAATTAGGAAAATAAGATAGACAGCCTTTTAACATGTTTAAGCAATATTTGTCTCAATTCCTAATTTAAACAATATTTGTCTTATTTCCTAAATTAATTGACTTATCTTCTTTTTGATGTTATTAGGGAGAAAATGAATGCAGAAATTTGTAATGATTTTTTTTTATTTTGCAGATCTGTGATTTGTAGACATGCCTTAGATTTTCTTAAAGAAGTAAAACGTGTGGTACATAAGATGGTAGATTGCAACAAACTAGGGCAAGGGATAGTTCCAGAGCCATTTTATACATCATTAATGTCCAGTTTTACAAGGATGTGTCTTTTAACACCTGTGTAAGCTAGCTATTTATTTGTATGCACCTTTTATATAACTTCTACATGTTCTATATTGCTTTCTGAAGGTTAATCAATCAGTCTATTGCTATTGAGAACTGACTCATTATTTGATCTACAGTCAATCTAAGGGGACAAAGCAGCCATAATCTAAACAAGCTTAATTGAATTAAAATGAGATTTAATTAATAGAATAATAGTATAAAATTGATAAAATCATAAAATAAAGATAGTTAAATGACTTCAAATGTTAAATAATGTCAGTTGAAAACTTATGCATGTAACATCATTTTTTGGACAGACAATATTTCAATAAGGGACTTTTGAATCATGTTAACTCTGGAAACATTTTTGTGTATTATGGGAAAAAATCAATACATCAATACCTTTAGAGGGAATCACCGATTTATTAACAATGTTGAGATAATCTATTTTTAGAGCTTCAGGTTAATTGTTTTTCGTCAATTAAAATTTAGTTCAATAATTGTCATGTAGGACAAATTATAAGTACACTTCAATTTCATAAATAATTTGTTTTTTAGGTGGTATATATATTTATTTCAATATGTCCAGTTATCCTTTTTGACTGGTATTTGAGGAGATCTTCTCTGCCTTCAATTTCACGAGAGTTCCTATCTCAAAAATCCTGTATTAGCTATATCAGTCACAATTTGTGTAGAAATACAATTTGTTAATATTATTGCTATAAACAAATGTTCATAAAAGAAAGAAAATGCAATACAAATTATTGTCATTTGCATTGACCCTGAATTAGTACAAGGCATGTAACAAGAGAGACATGATTTGAAATGCCTTACTAGAAGGCTATAAGTAAGTTAGAAAAGTTGTAAAGTCATGTTCTGTTGATAAGCTCAAGAAAGTAGGAATAACAATATAACAATAGGTATCTATTTAAATACAGTACAACCGTTAATTTACAAAATAAAAGGAAAGCTCACGTAACACAAGAGACTTCATGTAACATGATAGACATTTTAGAAAGTTTGTTTTTAAGATGTTTTTGTGGGCTCAAGAATAAATTTTCACTTAAGTCCATATTTATCATGTTTTTCACGTAATCTGTGGTGTACTGAGATAAAAAAGATTAATTCTTTCAAAAATGAAGTGGTAATTGATAAAATTATTTGTTCTGTTACAATCTCATTCAGGGATTTAGCTAGGATTTTGAGACCATTAGTCACTTTTGCGTAAACGGATAAATTTTGCGGCACAATGTGTAGTAGGAGATACTAATTTTATGATTTATAATTTTTCTGTATTTTGTTGCATTTAAATATGCACATCATTGTTCCAGACTTATAGTGCTCTGTCTAGTTCCTGTTATGGTTTGGGAATTGAAACAATGTTATCAAAGTTAAATCTCACCTCTTAGTAGTGAGACCATATGACAACTTCCATGAATGTATGTTGCTAATGTGACTTTGTCCGTCAATTTTTTTACCCTTGAATTTCTTATAGAAATAAAAAATAAAACCATATGGATTTTAGATTATGTTGTGAATTTATATCATAAAAATCACATAGAATGTTTCCTTAATGATTAAAATGAATTATTAAACATGTTAAAGCAAAAAATAAAAATGTTTGTCAGAATTGACGGAATTTTTGACGACACAACTCACTTCTACAAATACTCCCTAAATTCAGCAGTGAATAAAACACAAGTTATTAATTGATTGTACCCAATCAAGGTATACCTTGTTTTAGTAGGTCAAAGGCTTATGTAAACACAGCAAAATAACTTTGTGGACAGCAGGAATAAATTGAAAAGATTAAAAAACAGGTAATGGTGCGAATGCAAAATTATGTCCGTCAGATTTTGTCACGTTTGGATCACCTTGTGTTGGAGCCATATTGTTATTTCAAATCAAATTTGAATAATATCCTTCAAAAACATAATATGTAAAATATCTAATTCGTATGACACACGGTAATTTTTACCAACAAAACTGCCAAACATCGTCTTTGAAATTTTGAGAACGTGAATTCCGTCAAAATGTCCCTGTGACGTTATACACATCCGCCCGTCAATGTTTTTATTATTTCATGCCGATTAAAGCCTTTTGGCGACAAATATTCCAAGTCAGAGATGCGCTTTATTACTTCAATATGACGGGCGTGTCGACAGACTAGGTAGAACGGTGAAAAAATGATTCAAATGCTGTCTGTCAAACATTTTTCGCGGATCAGGAACGTTCGCATCAAAAAAGATTGAAACACGAGTCGGCGGTTTTATTGTTTTTATCAACTTTTATACAATCAAACTGGATTTTGATGTCAGGGATGACAATTTATGCCAATTGGTCACGCTTTTTACCATATGTAACCAGGTTTGATACGTTTTCTGGGCTTTTATGTCTCTATCATCACAAGTCGACGGACTTCATGTGTCAATCGTGACATTTTACGGACTTATTGTTGGGGACGTTGCATAAAGAAACTACTTCTGAAAAAATGTAACAAGAATTATTGTTTTTTATGGAATTTTAGACAGGTAAAAGTAACGAAAAACAGTCCATTACTTCCAACTCGAATGTGAAAACTTCGGTTTTTAAAGAGGGGTGCCACGCCTTAGGGAAATGAGTAAAAATAAGGGAACTGGGAAAATTAGGAAAATTGGGGGGAAATCAACAAATGAGAGATGGGAAAAATCGAGAAAGGGTTTTCAAATTGGGAAACGAGGCCCAAAAAAAGGTAGGAAAAGTGGAAAAAATGTGGGAAATGGGAGAACAGACAAGCTGTGTCACCCCTCCCCCTCATTCAATTCTAATGGAGAAAACAATCGGTGCCAAATATTTTTCAGGTACTACTGTCAGAGTATTTGAAAAAAAGAATGTCATAAATCAGAAGAAACAACCCAAATGGCCTGGCAATATATGGATAACACATATGTTGTATTAAATAAATACAGAAATAGCATTTAAATGCCCAAACAAGAGGGAAACCATCAAATATCAGGAGAATCATCAGATAAGCCGTGAAGGCAAGTATGATCTGCTCCACATATTGCACCCATCAGAGTTAGCATTGTAAAAAATTTATACAGCATCAATGGATTAATGCCATTTTCTAGCCCTAAGCCTCAATGGTACAGTCAGGTGACCCTTAGCTTATTGGAGTCTTGAGGGTACGTCTCCATTATCCACAACTCTTGATCAACTGCTTTGTATTTTTTCCCTTTTTTTTCAGATTCTACACATTTTTGGACTTTTGTCATTTTGTTTTTTTTAGTTTAGGATATGTCTCCATTTCCACAACTCCTCCTAAACAACTTAATATTGTTCAACCAAATTTGCAGGAATGTTTTAATGTATATTGCAGATGTGCATCATGTATTTTGTTTTAATTTCTTTTCATTTGATTCCAGAATTCCGTATAATCATTGAACTTGCTCTGTAGGTTATTGAGTCTTATAGTATGCCTCCTCAACTCTGGTACAGCTCTGTATTTTTCTATCAAACTATGAGGAATGCACGCTTCAGTATATAATGTATGTAGATGTGCAACATGGACTTCGTAATTCTATTTCAAACACAGGAATTCTTTAATATTTATAGTGCAGGCGACACATGTGATCTGTGGAACACCCATGCATTTTATTTTCATGCTGCTGTTGAGCACATTTGGCACAGCCAGCACACAGCACAACTTTGGTAAGATTTGACACAACTATTTCCGTCAATAGATGACATTAGACACGATATGATCCGTCAGCTGGTGACATTAGACACAATGTTATTTTCAAGTGTGATCTATTTAGATACAATGTTTTCTGAAATAATACTGTTAAAATACTTTATAATAGATGACTTGCTTGACCTGGGAAATAATTACAGTTATTACAGAACTTTAAATTAACCTTTCGTGATGTGTTCCGTCAGTGTGTGACATTAGACACAATATGTTCCGTCAAAAGCTGTTATTAGACACGATACATTCCGTCAAATGGTGACATTAGACACAAAATGTTCCGTCAAAGGGTGACGTTAGACACAATGTTTTCTGCAATAATTACTTTAATTTAATTCAAAACGAATGACTTTGTTAATTTTAGAAATAATCAATGTCAATTAAAGAACATTAAATCAATTTTGTATTCTAACATTTCAGGAATTAAGCAAGATATGCTATTTTTCTTGTTCCTAATGTCACATTGTCCGTCAAATGTCCGTCAATAAATTGGTGACATTAGCAGCATTTTTAAAAGACAAAAAAATTGTAATTCTATATATGCCCCTGTTAAAAAAATCATTCCAAATAGTATAAATGATCCTACTGAACCTAATTTGCGACAAAAATAAACAGAAATAACGACTTAATTTTTCAAGTCAAAAGTGAACTTTTTATGTGGTCTTGTATGGAAGTTGTCATATCCCATCTATCACTGAAGATGTTAATTTTTGCAACAAATACATAATAGGTAGATTGACTTTCTGTAACTATACATATAAAACTTTCTATCAATTTGTAATATAAAAGAAATTATTTTGTAAAATATCAAACAAATGTTGTTGATAAACATTTATTAAACTTAAAAAGTGGTGTGTTATAATTATCAAAGCAAATATTAGCATAGGTTCAATTCTAAAAAAAATAAATTCATTTTAAAGACACTATTAAAGGGAAATAACCCAACTGAAATTTTGCTTGGCTGTTTACCACCTAATGCAGTTGATCATATCCTGCCGCCATTTTGATTCACAAAATTTTACATGAGTTATGGGACTTTATCGAACTAACTGCAGCGGCGGGGGACATAGCTACATGTAGCAATCTTGTATTAAGTTGTTTCTTATCAGGTTTATATTCAATGGCTATTGTAATCATTGAATACATTGTATTTTGGAATTTTCTAACAATTCTAGTTATATTGAGAAAATATAACACATCCCATTTCATAAAAAGACACTGAAATGACAAACTGAACAATCATGTAACATTGGACAGACATATTTCTGTATGAGTCAGTTCTATCGCCCTACTGATTTTTTAGCTCACCTGGCCACAGGCCATGTGAGCTTTTGTCATCACTTGGCGTCCGTCGTCCGTCGTCCGTCCGTCGTCCGTTAACTTTTCACATTTTAATCTTCTCCTCTGAAACCACTGGGCCAAATGGAACCAAACTTGGCAGGAGTCATCTATGTAAAGTCCTTTATAAAGTTTCCTCATTTCGTCCTGATCCGTCAACAAATATGGCCGCTATAGGCGATTCTTGTTTCTGATTGGCTAATATTAAAAAAATCTTCTCCTCTGAAACTGCTGGGCATGATGAACTGATATTTCACAGGGAGCATCTATGAGAGGTCCTTTATAAAGTTTCCTCATTTCGTCCCGATCTGTCAACAAATATGGCCCCTTTTGGCAATTCTTTATTCTGATTGGCTGATATAGAAAAATCTTCTC
>MJUU01033515.1:0-10848 GCA_002080025.1 Modiolus philippinarum | reverse complement strand
GGATTACTAGTGGACCTTTTTACATTTTTCTTTTATGTAAATTTTAGCCTGCACATGCATGCAAGTTGCTAAATCTGCTTCCGTTACTATACGTCATTTATACATCGCGCCTAAAGTTATACTGTAGACTAGACGTTGATGGTGCACCAGATAGTGGAGGGACAATTAAAGATGAAAGAAAGAAAGATGAGCAGAGAAAGAGAATCCATTTGCACTGAGCTAAATGTAAAAGGAAGAAATGTAGGTTTGTGGGTTTAAAATTCATTGAGGAAAATGAGATTTTTTTTTTTTATTTTGCATCAATTTTTGCTTGGTTTTTTTTTCCTGCAAGAATCATACTTGCTAGTTAACAAGGCCAGGAGGATTCAAGACATTTTATCATGTTTTATTTCCACAAGTGAAGTTCATCATTAGGTTTCAAACTATAAGTTATAACTGACAATTTGAATATCGATTTTTCAGTAGAAATGTGTGGGTGTGTTTTGATTGAATCAAGTATATATCCTTTAAAAGAAGAAAGGCACCTGTGCATGACCAGGTAGTTGTGCCACTTTCATCTCCGCTAGAGCGGTACTTAAATCTTTGATGTCAATTTTCCCGTCTCTGTTCTTGTCAATTTTGTTATACAGTTCTTTAAGTTTAACTTCTTCCATTGGAGTAAGCTCAGGGAGATCTTCTTCTTCAACAGGCATGATTTTTCACTCTCGTTTCCTTTCCTGTTAGCAGAAGAGTAGACGATTTTGTCTAAATAACCCGCAGAGTATGTGAAAGCTTTTTTGATTGGTCAAAAATTAATGTATGGCTATGAACCAAAAAATAATATGTCAATAACGTAGACAACTACTGGACGGGGTCAAATACTGGCCCTTACCATTAGCCAGTTCTGCGATCAACAGATTGAATTTAGCGAAACCAAAAAGGGAGGTAACTTTTTGAAAAATCTCAAGGGGACAGAATAGGTTCATTTTACTTAGTAATAATGAAGTTGATACATATTTAAAACTTTACCTATTACTTTATGCTGATGACACTGTTATTTTGGCTGAATCAGCACAGCAATTACAAGCTGCACTTAATGCTATGTTCTTATATTGTAAAACATGGAAACTTGAAGTCAATGCTATGAAAACAAAAGTTGTTGTTTTTAACAAACGAAAACTGAATAATGTACCTATTTTTAAATATAATGGTGAAAATTTAAATATGGTCGATGAATTTTCTTACTTAGGAATTAATTTTTCAAGTAATGGGTCTTTTTCTAGTCACAAAGCTAAAATGCTAGCTCAAGGTAGAAAAGCCATGTTTAGTTTGTTAAAGAAAATACGGAGACTCTATTTACCTGTTGATCTTCAGTTGAAATTGTTTGATAGTATGGTTGCTCCAATTTTATTTTATGGTTGTGAAGTGTGGGGATCCTATAACAATCAAGCTATAGAATCATTGTTTTTTCAATTTTATAAGATCATATTGAACTTAAAAAAGTCCACCCAAATAATGTTATACTTTGTGAACTGGGACGATATCCAGTTGAAATCTTTATTAAATCTAGAATGATAGGTTTTTGGCATAGAATTGTCAGTGGTAAACAGGATAAAATTTGTTCATTATTATATAGACTTCTTTTCAAACTGAAGGAGCACAACATATTTCAGTCAAAATGGCTTAATGTTATTGAAAATACTCTCAATGATTGTGGTTTATCTCAATATTGGTTGGCTCAGTATGTACCAAAGCAAACTTGTGTATCAAAAATGGTTAAAATTAGGTTAATGGACCAATTTAAACAAAATTGGTACAGTTCCATTTTTGATATGTCTAAACCCTGAATTATAGAATTTTTAAAGTTGAACACGGTTTTGAGAATTATTTAATAAATTTGCCAGCTGATCTAAGGAATGCTCTTTGTCATTTTAGGTGTATGAATCATAAATTTCCCATAGAAAAGGGTAGATTTTGGGGGGTGGACAGAGATGATAGGTTATGTGATCTGTGTAATGCAAATGCATTGGGGGACGAATTTCATTACCTTCTTGAATGTGAGTTTTTCAAAAACGAAAGAAAACATTTTTTACCTAGACAATTTATAGCGCATCCCAACTCTGTCAAATTTCATGATTTATTAAATACAGATGACAATAGAGTTCTATTCCTAGTAGCAAAATTTTGCAAAATATTATTGTCAGTAATTAAATAATGTGTAAACAGGTACAATATAGGTAACAATTGCCTTCCATACTTTATAATGAAGTATTTTAATAAGTAAATACAATGCTGTGTCTTCATTTATTCCAACAATATATGTTTGTTTATATGTTATTTGTATTCACATACCCCTGTTGGGGTCTTTTGTCTTAATAAAGAACTTGAACTTGAACTTGGTTCCCTGCTTGTGAAAACCAACCAAAAAATAAAGCATTTTTAATTAAACGTTATGATAGTTTAATCTTTAGCAGACGTTTAGCCAGCAACACAATTCAAAACCCAATCCCCAATAGCACTTACCATTCTTTAAAGTGCTACTTGTTTCAAGTAAAAAAATAAACAACTGTACTAACTTGAACTGTCTTCTCATTGAGAAGGAAAGGATTAAAAAATCGAAAATATGCTAACTTACCGCAGAATATCATAAATATTGTGTTGGGAATTACTTTGTCCAGGATGGCTAAGCACGAAGACCGTACTTTAAAACAAATGTGCATGTTTAATGTTTGTTTGTCCGGTGTAGGAGTAATTTCCCTTTCAAGGTTTGACCAAAGAACACAAAATTTGACTAGAACTTGCATGGACCTTAATTAATTGGCAAATCATCTAGGTTTATCTTAACAAACTCAGCAATATGGCTGCAGTGCTGATGTGATTTTATACATAAGAAGAGCAAAGCTAAGAAAAATCATCGCAGACCTGTCAAGTCTCACGCTTTCGGCTTGAGAGTCACGCTTTCCAACACCAAATCACGCTCTCACGCTCATCCCTTTCAATGTCACGCTTTTTAAAATTTTCGAGAAAAATAGATTTTATCGAAAAATGGCATTTTCATGATAAGAAAACAAGAAATAAGAAGAAGTTCTGTACATTCTTTCATACCAATAGAAAACTATGATGGAGGTCACGGACCTTATTATGTAAATGTTTCACAAAATCAAAATTTTTGTTGTGATTTCTTTGTAAATTTTTATTTTGAAATTACCTCCCTTGTTTAAATTTTCATTTTAAAGAATTTTACAGTACAAATACTATTCTGAATTTTTCGTCTAAAATGAATGCTAAACTAAGAGAAATTGGTCCATTATTTGTTTTTTAAGCGAAATTTTGTAAAAATTTGTCTAAATTTTAAAATGTTTGTATATTTCTTTAATAAAAATACCTATCTAAGCATGAAACATGAAATCAAAATGGCGGGATACGTGCATTACATAGCTATGATATTACTTTAAACATATTTTATTAATCAACTCTATAATTACAGTAACATCATATACATGTACATGAACAAAAATTAAAAGAAGATTAATAGGACCGGAAACAAGATGACATATCTTATATTAATCCGTATCCAAAAATAATACATATCTGATTACAATTTATTTTTTGCTCAAGGTGTAGTTTTCCAATATGACATGAAATTTCATAACAAAAGATCAGACATACAAGTAATAGTGCAATATTTAAAGAATAGAAATAAGGATAAGATGTGTAAAAAGGGCAAATAAGTGCATAGGAAAATACAACAAAAAAAATAATAACAATAAATAAATAAAATAAAATAAATAAATACTTAAATAAATAAATAACAGCTAAATAAATAAATAGATAATAGTTAATAAACAAAAAAAAGAAAGAATTGAAGAGATATCAAGAAGAAAATCTTTTACTACTTATTGCGATACACATAGAATAATACCCCAGTATTGTTAGGTGATGAACCAAAAATTCTGCTTTGTTGAAAGATGAACTAAACAATACCTATTGTAGAAGTGTGAATCTGCCACAGGGCATTCTATTGTCAATCGACTCTTGATTAAATTACCTATGGAAAAAATTTCCTTCCTTGGTCAAGAATTTAGTTGCAACTTACTCTTTTGTCATTTAATGGTTGCTAAATAAGGACTTAATGGTGAAATATAAAAGACTTGACCATTAGGGAAATAATTTCACCATTAAGTCCTTATTTAGCAATCATTAATTAATTTTAATGACAAAAGAGTAAGTTGCAACAAAAAAAAAATAGGTATTGTTTAGTTGTAAGCTTCAGTTCATTTTTCAACAAAGGAGAATTTTTGGTTCATCATCAAACAATACTGGGGTATTATTCTATGTGTATCGCAATAAAATATAACTCTGCACATTTGTAAATATCATCTTGTTTTGCTGCAGTGTTAAATTGTCGGAACCGAACAGAAGTAGATCTGTATTAATAGTTTCTGGAATTTGAAGAGACAGTATAAATCTTAACCTAATTTCATCATATCGTCTGCATTGTAAAAGAAAATGTTTCACCGTTTCTACTTGTCCACATGCACAAAGTGGGGAATGTATAAGATTTTCGAAAATAAATCACTATTCAAATTGCTGCATTTCATTCTTAATTTAGAGTGAAGTATCTGTCCAATTCTAGAACCATGGTAATAATATAAAGGTTTTTTGACGACTTTACTTTTGAAATAAGCTTTTAATTGGTTTACAGAGGTCATATGTTTAACTTGATCAGGCAATGAGTTCCAGATTCGTACTGTAGAGGGTAAGAAGTAATTTGAGTAAAAGGTCGTTCTTGTTGATATTTGATGTAATGCCGAAGATTGACGTGTGTTATGATTATGTATTTCACCATTTCTGCTGGTAAAATTTCACTTAAATATGCCGAAGTCAAGTTATTTACCATTTTATAAAAGTATACAATTTTATGAGCCTCACGTCTTACGTTTGCTTTTCCCACCCTGTTTCCTGATATAAATTTTGACTTGCTGTCAGTCTTGTTCCCCCGGTAACGATCCTTGCCACCTCTATTTGAACATTCTCTATTTTATGCTTCAAAATTTGAATTTGATTATCCCAGACTACATCGGCATATTCTAATACTGGTCTTATATACGAAAAATACATTTTTTCTAGTGTTTTACGATCTATAATATGTTTAAATTTTCTCATAATATTACGTCGATTATAACCTTTTTTAACAATCATATCTATATGTTTATGCCACCCCCGTCTTCTGATAGTATGACACCTAAATGCTTATGCTGAGGTACATTTACAATCATAACATTATCCATTGATAAAGGTCGATGATTACGTTTATTCATTTTTCTAGAGACAGTCATAGCTTCAGTTTTTTGTGCATTAAATGTAACTAACCACTTTTCTGCCCATTTATGAATTTTTTGTAAATCACGGTTTAGAGTCAAGGCAGCAGTATCTGGATCCTCAACTATTAAGTATAAACTCGTATCATCAGCAAATAATTTGATTTTACTTCTTATTTCGGTAACTATATCATTGATAAATATGATAAATAACAATAGACCCAGGATAGAACCCTGAGGTACACCTGCTTTAATATCTAGCCGCTCAGAATTTTCACCATTAATTACCACACGCTGCTTTCTATTAAATAAATAATTTTCAAACCAAAGTAACAAACTACCCTCAATACCTATTATTTTTAATTTTTGAATTAATCCCCTGTGCCAAACTCTGTCAAAGGCTTTACTTATGTCACAGAAAATTACCCTTATTTCTTTCCCTTGATCCAAAGCCCTCCCAAATTCATTAGTGATACTGAGTAATTGATTTACTGCAGAACTAGAAAACACGAGGGGACATATAAACATAAGTGGATGATATAAATCGGATAATGGTTTTTATGAAATAAAAACGATACGCTAGGCTATGGAATAGCCTTGGATAGAAAAATGCGTGTTTGATTGACAAGGGTGCGGTGGCTCATGATGTACTTGGCTTCCAAACATAAACCTTTTACAACACACACACACAAATAAACACCGGCAGCTCTTTATTCTTCCGCAAAAATGCAATTCTAACTCTTTTCACCTTTCGTTCTCTATTGCTCAAGTATCTCCACATCTACAATCACGCTTTGAAAAGTCTTTTATAGTATTTGTATATTATTGATTATTGCACAATACCTCATCTTTATTTATTAACTTCTGGTTTTAAATTTATACATTACTGTTCTTATTCTTTTTATCATATCTATATTTATAAATCTGGCTAAGCGATATTGCAATAGGAGCTTTCGCCGTGACGTCACAGGCCTGAAAAAATTACCTTGGTTGGTAAGAAATCGTTGTCACTGATTAGGGTCATAAAATTGTCATTTTCAATTTACTAGTAAGAATTTGTTATTTGAGATAAATGGATAATTCCTTTTGATCTCAATTACGGAATGTTTACACTTTTACAGGATGTAAAAATTAAGTTTTTTTTTTATTTTCAATATGTATAAAATTAGTGTATTTGTAAACCATATGAATTTCCGAAAATTTCACAATTTTGAAATGCACATGAAAAAATATTTGCCGATTTTGTAAAAAAAGTAAATCGGTAGAAAAAATATGAATATTCTAATGTTTAACATGCATTTTACAGATCCAAAATCGTGCATATAATAAAAAAGTTATCAAAGATCAAAAATTCTATTCCAATGCTATATAGGGGTAATTTTTCAGCTTTGCCAACCAAAAATGCTAATTTGCATATGTAAATTAGATTTTGTGACATCACTAATTGGATTCGCGAAAGCTCCTATACCAATCCCATCATCCTCTACAAACCTGTTCCCAGTACCACCTATAGCAAATGTTTATAATACTTTTCAACTTCCACAAGGAAACAGAAAAATTAAACCCCGCCCCGTTTTATCAGGACGAAACTGGACGCCATTTTGATTTTCGAGAATCTGAAATTTCTATTGGTCAATAGTCTTCTGCGCATGCATTCTCCTCACTTTCCCCCAAGAACTATCTATATAGCAAGGCTATTCCATAGCCTGGCTAATCACCTGGTGTAAATCCGGACTGAAAAGGAGTTATAATATTATGTTCTAATAGGTAGTTGCTGTTTGAAAACCATCCTCTCCATGACCTTTCCTAAAACACTAATTAATGAAATTGGTCTATAATTTTGAACATCACTGGGACAGTCTTTTTTAAAAACAGGATGATATGATATTATTAAATTAATTTTTTTAAAAAGATATGCTTGGGTATTGTTGTTATTGCCTTTGCTATTGGCGATTTAAAGGGAAAATTCGCAAAAAAATAAAATTTGATATTGTTTTCCATTTATATAAATGAACCAGTATACATCTATATTAATGTTTTATTCCAAATGATAAGTGCATGAGATCGATATTTCGATGAGTTGACTTCGTTGTGCGGGTCGCCATTTTGCCATTCTCTCCGGATATGATATTGTTAAGATATGTCTAATGACCTTAGAAATACCAAATAACGGTGACCTACCGTTGCCATCTTGTACATTCTTTATCCATGTGAAGCAGACGGTTTTCTTACTAAATGATTGTATGACAAAAGCGTAAATTTTCCCTGGTTTTGTTCAAATATTGATCACATCTAGGTACAAAACCAACATTTCATTTGTGACAGGACAGCCTATCTACGTTGTAGTACAGTACAGAAAGAGACGTACCATAACAAATCACTTGGAAAGACATAACTTTTAATTCTTTAGACATAAAATCACAGACATACTATCACTGTGATAGCCCTTAAAGGCCATAAAACAAAGTGGGGAGGATTAAATTTTATTGCCCATTTTACCTGTAATTTCTTTGAAGTTTACATGCTTAATTAGACTTTTACCTGTAAAACAGGAGATGTCTTGACAAAACTTTGGTTTTATTGCCCCAATAAAAAAAAATTCAAGGCAAAAATTAATCCCCATCACTTTCCAAGACATTCCCACTATCACAGTGATTAGTTATGGTATGTCTCATTCTGTACTGTAGGTAGTAGGTATATAGCCAGTAAAAATCGACTGAGCTATCGGAATATTTCTTTGGAATAGATAAAAAGGAGGAAGAAACATCTCTACTTTCGAATCCCAAAAGGAAATAAATGAACCCAGGAAATGCACAAACTTTGCCAAATTATTATCTCGAAGCCATGAAATGGCTGGAGAGATATTGATATGGCAAGAAAAGATCACGTGCCCCAAGTGAGGCTTCAAGCCTATTAACAGCTCTAAAAGATTATCTTCGTGCTTCCGATAAAATATAGTGCGCAAGTTTCTTTCAAAATCGTATACATTTAGTATTTTACTTATATTTCTTCATTTTCTTGAGTTGAATACAGTGTTGTTGTATTAAATTGAAAACAATATGCATGTTTATCAAATTACTCGTTTTTTTTTATATTGCGTCTCGGATCAACGAACTTGTCGCGCAGTAATTTGTCAAAGATGAAAATAACATTTGTTTACCTGTGACAGTGTATTGCATATATTTATAGCAATAAAATCAACATGTGAAATCACACAATCCGATTATTTTCACGTATTAAGGAATGACTTAATACATGCAGACGTATGCAGCAGTTCTTTGGATGACTACGAAGTTTTGCCACATGTAGATTTTCAGGGTTTCGAGATTCAGCTCCATCGGAGCTTTGATCTAAATGTTCTGATGACAGCCCAACTATAGCGAACTATCATTAGTACATGTCATCAAGGACTTATAATGAGTAATATGCGTCCTTGATGGCATGTACTTCACAGAAAAACATTACTTTTTTTTGGTTTATACCATTAACAAGTTCTCTATTTTGTATCCCTTTTACATTTTTAAAGCATTTTGTGTATTTCTAATATTCTTTTCTTTCTGCGACTTTACAAACGCGATATTTACTGTCGTGAACTAAGTTTAGTTGCAGAGAAGATAAATATATATAATAAATAAATAATACAATTTGCATGTGTGGAAGTACAAAAGCACAAAATACAGTATTTGTTAACCAGGAGGGGTAAAATACGGGTTTATGCATAAAAAACAAACTATACTCATATTTTAGATATGTATTCCGTGTCAGGCAATTAGCATGAAATATTTTTGTCTGTTTTGTGTAGATGTAAATTTCCTGAAGTCAATAATAAAATTTTACAATATTACAGATTTAGTAATGAGAAATCATTCAAGATAAAAAGCATTTTTTAAATGAAATAGAGTTTAGGTACCTAAAACCAATTGTAAATAAAAGTCTAAGCAAATTATTTTTATACGACTCTTGGGCTCACCAATCTTATATTGCATGTATACTCAAGATTATGCGACAATGTGAATGATGTCTAGATATATGCTTGTATTTTTTTTCCATTTGAATAGTAACGAAATAAATTTTTAATTTGATTTCTATTCATAAAAAAAACACTATAACATTTATTAGATTTCCCCTTTTATAACACATTGGGCGAACTTTATACAGCTCTACTTGTCTTTTAATTAGAATATGTTGACTCATCATTGTCAATTATTAACCCTCTTCTTTTCAATATTTATTTATCTCTTATGAAGTCTGATACCTGAATGACATACTCTTTTATATTTTGAAAAAAAAACAGAAGATCGATTTTTATAAAGTATGTTTTCAAATCCCACCCAATATTGTCTACAACCAAACGTGCACCCACAATTATAGCCTCTGTATATTGTTTCTATTGATGTAATTTCCGTCAATCATCGTACAGGTAATTATGTAAAGATTTGCAAATTGGCTTAGAAATTATTACGCTACACCTGAGGGGACACAGGTGTTAAAATTTGTGTCACCTGTGTGCGAGAGATCATGGACATCAAAGATTGCTTGCCGCTTGTCAATGTAAAAAAATTAGATATTAAAGAATAAGGCAACAGTTAAAAAAAAGAAATAAAAAAACTTGTATGTCATATAAATAGCTAAGTATATCAAATAACTTAATACCGAAGTTACTGTGAATTTTAATTCTGCATATGCGCATTTCGACAACTTATGTCTCTTCAGTGCAGATAAATTCTAAACGTTTGGAAGACCATAAATTCAAAGATGTTTAAAACTGATAGAGAACAAATAACCAAAATGATCTAAATGTAAAGCCAAAATCAGCTATGGACAGAGCTTTGCATGAGGGAGATACTCCTTAGTTTTCAACAAAATTTACAAAAATTTAGATACTATAAGGTTCCAAATAGAATCGGCTTTCGGGTCAGCACCGAAGTACTGACTACTGGGCTGGTAAATACCCTCGGGGACCAACAGTCCACCAGCAGTGGCATCGACCCAGTGGTAACAAATAACTTAATACCGAAGTTACTGTGATGATATAATGCATGATATAATACTGTGATGATATAATTACTGTGATGATATAATACTGTAATGATATACTGTGATGATATAATACTGTGATGATATAATGCATGATATAATACTGTGATGACATAATACTGTGATGATATAATGCAAAATGATATAATGCATCCTTTAATATACAAAATTAGGATTTGCGCTTTCAATTAAATCATTTCAATCGTATAATCATAAAGACAAAAGTATTTTTTATTTAAATTCCTTTGGGGTTTATTTACATCCTTTTTATTTTTTTATTATTGGCCACGTGAAAAATCATCTGTGCAATTTAAATTACGTAAACTGATCTGTATCGATGCAGACTTTTAAAGACATTTCTCGTGATTCAGTAGTAGGTTTTGACGTCACAACCTACAATTATTGTCAAAATATATTATAGAAATTCATTAATAACTTCTTTATTTTTTCGAATTTTTTAATAAAACTTGAAATATATGCATTTTTCATTACAAGGAATAAAATAAGCCAA
>MJUU01033514.1:16680-43389 GCA_002080025.1 Modiolus philippinarum | reverse complement strand
ATGTATTACCTTGATTATAAGGGGAACCCCTGCCCAAATTTTTTTTGAATGGTGTTCTGTTATGGGTTGTAATGGATAAAGGATTTTTTGGTTGCCATGGAAACCAAACAAGAATAATGTAATTTTAGAAGAAAAAAAAGTATTCTGCTAAATTTTATGTTTTGTTTTTCCTATTGGAAATGCCTTTTATCTATGTCAGCCATGGTCCAGGTGAGCGATACAGGCTCTTGAGAGCCTCTAGATCTTGTTCCATAAAATTTTCAAAATTTTAATTTATTTTATTTTTTATTTGAAAAACTATAACAGATACAGGTCAACTTTAGAATTGCAAAAATGTTCAGCATATCAAGATCTACCCATCCTAAAATTTTGAAGAAAATCCAAAACCCCTTGTAGGAATTATTGCCCTTTTTTCACTGAATTTTAAAAATTTTTGTATTTTTTGTCTTTATTTCCAAAACTATAGAAGATGAAGGTTAAGTGTAAAATGATGAAATGTTTGCCATACTATGGCGAATTCAATCTGGTGTTGAAAATAGTTTGTTGACCTCCATTTTCAAAATGGCCGACAAAAAAGGGCGGGAAAATTCAACATTGTCTGAATTCAATGAAATTTGGTTTCCAAATAGATATTGATGTTGCGACTTCAAAACCATTGTTGAAAATTGTTCGTTGACCGCCATTTTCAAAATGGCCACCAAAAAAGGCGGGAGAATTCAACATTGTTTGATTTCAATGAAGTTTGGTTTCCAAATAGATATTGATGTTTACGACTTCAAAACCGGTGTTGAAAATTGTTCCTTGACAGCCATTTTCAAAATGGCCTCCAAAAAAGGCGGGAAAATTCAACATTCTCCAATTTTAATGAAATTTGGTTTCCAAATAGGTATTGATGACTGGCAACTTCAAAACTGATGTTAAAAATTGTTCGTTGCCTGCCATTTTCAAAATGGCCACCAAATTAGGCGAGAAAATTCAACATTGTCTGACTTCAATAAAATTTGGTTTCCAAATAGATATTGATGGTGTTAGAAATTGTTGTTGACTGCCATTTACAAAATGATGTCTCGACTTCAAAACTGGTGTCAAAAGTGGTCATTAGCAAGTTTTTTTTGGTCAAAAAAGCCCAACAAAGACATATAGTAAAACATGATCAGACTGTAAATACACTTCAAGATATTGGTTGTATTTAAACTACTGAAGTTGGAGAGACTGAAGTTCAATTGTATAACTTACAATGTTAGCATGATTGTGGCAAATGAAAAACAAGTGAGGGATACAGGCTCCTGGGAGCCTCAGGTTTGAAATCAATGCTGAGTAGGGATACATATTTCTAGTTTAGTTCTCATGACACAAGAGAGAAAAAATAGTTCCCATGTTTTTCATGAAAGTTTTAAAATTTTATCAAAAACAAGTTAAGGCCATTGGAAAAAAAACAAAAACATTTAAAGATCTGTTTTGAAGTTAATTAGCCAGTTAGATCAAACCTGGACACAATGACCATTTGATGATAAGTCATGTTTAATGAAAGTCTTCCCAAGATCAGCCTTAAGCTTAGGATCCTCTTTAGGACAAAGATGTGTCTTAAGACCATCATAAGGGATATTCCATTTAAATCTACCATCCAGGGGGGGGGGGATGCCATATATTTTAGACCTCACCACCAATAGAAAAAACCATTAGTCAACCAGGACCAAGAGAAAAAATTAAAACTGAAAGATTTCATTTACTTGTCTAATTAGAAATTATTATTTATTTGAACATGACTGACTTTGAGGATTTTATAAGATTGTGTATGGAAAGTATATGTTACATCAACATGAAATAGGAGCAAAATCTCCTTGCATAATAACAAAAAACAAACATTATATTGTGCAAAGGGAGATAATTCAACTATTTTATTTTTTTACATTGTGACATTTTAGATGTTTTGGTGTAGAGGAGGAAACCAAGCCTGACATTGAAATGGACAACACAGAAAACAGCTGTTTGGATTTTGATGGGTAATTTTCAAATTGAATCTATTTCAGTTAATATAGAATTTCCATTTCAAAAACATATTTGAAAAATTCTTCTACTGTTTAATGTGCCTTTTGGTAACAGTTCCAAGAAAAAATTGGTCATGTTAAGACAGTTTAGACAGAATTATTTCATAATCAAATATCCAAATAATTTCTAAGAATATTTCTGCATAAATTGTAAAATAATACAGCTTTGCTTGATTTACTTTTGTATTTTCATGGATAGAAATAATATAGTCTGCGCCAAAAACTTTTTTCATTACTGGTCCTTCCGGCTAGTTGAGATAACAGATTTACTAGTCTGAATCCCATTTTACTAGTCCGAAAAAAAAGAAAAATTTCACCGCGATGAAAGGCAATGTAAATTTAGCATGTTGTCTAGAAAATGCAATATATAATTTCTGCAACTAAAAATTCTTGCTAGTCCAGTCGGCCTAGTGGTTGAAAAAATTTACTAGTCCGAATTCAAATTTACTAGTCTCGGGCATCGGACTAGTGCCTAACAGAGCAGACTGATAATATAGATGAAATTATTTGATTTTATTTAGTTTTGATGTGGCAGCAGGATTTATGATTGCTGCCTGTAAATTTTTAATCATAAAGTAAAAATAGTATGAGCCTTAGTTTTCAGAATTGCATTGGATATCCTCGAGTTTTATACATTTAAACAGGGTGTTGGTGAAATATTTTTCTGCGCCGCCTACGATAGTAGGGGGGCATATAGTGTGTGGGTCTGTTCCTCTGTCCATCCGTCCATTTGTCCTTCCCAAGTCAGGTTTACCCTGCGGTTGAAGTTTTTTTTCTGTGAAGGATGTATGTTATTATCATGAAACTTTACATAAATAAGCAGTAGGTTGTGAATAAACAAATATCATTGAAAATTTATCCAAGCCACCAACTTCATGCTTCACTGATCATGGAAAAGAAGGGGTTAGTATGAGGTTTGCCCTCAGGTTGAAGTTTTTTCTGTGAATGATGCATGCTGTTATCATGAAACTTTATATAAATGCACATTAGGATATAATTAACAAAAATCATACTAAAAATTTATCTGTGCTACCATCTTCATGCTTCACTGATCATGGAAAAAAAGGGGGGTATCCTGAGGTTTACTCTTGGGTTGAAGTTTTTTTCTGTGAAGGATGTATGCTAATATCATGAAACTTTGTATTAATACTCATTAGGGTATAATTTAACAAAAATCATAATAAAAAATTATCCTTTCTACCAACTTCATGCTTCATTGATCATTAAAAAAGGGGAGGTAGTATGAGGTCTACCCTTAGGTTGAAGTTTTTGTCTGTGAAAGATGTGTGCTATTATCATGAGACTTTATATAAATACACATTAGGGTGTGATTAAAGAAAAATCATAATAAAAATGTATCCTTGCTACCAACTTAATGCTTCACTGATCATTGAAAAAGGGGATAGTTTGAAGTTTACCCTTAGGTTGAAATTTTCTTTTTCTGTGAAAGATGTATGCTATTATCATGTAACTTTATATAAATATACATTAGTATATAAATAAACAAAAATCTTAATAATAATTTAACCATGCCACCAACTTCATGCTTCACTGATCACGGAAAAAGGTTGATGGTTTGAGGTTTATCCGTAGGTTTAAGTTTCTTTTCTGTGAAGGATGTAAGCTATTATCATTAAACACCCATTAAATTAAATACTCATAGGGTATAATTAAACAGAATTCATCAAAAAATTATATTCATGCAACCAACTTCATGCCTGATCACGAAATATAGCATTGTTCAAAATTGTTTTGAGGCGGGGCATTGTGTCCGTTAGACACATATTCTTGTTGCACATGGATCACATTTACTTGGTCAAAGGTCACTTTGAAATGCATTAAATAGAAAATTTTATGAAATTCCAATTATGCTTTCATATATTTTTTAAAAGGTGTTTTTGCAACTTATTTAAAATGAAGGATTGAACTGTTTACTGTCAAATTGTTAATATCTTTATTTTTATATCAAAACATTTTGTATGTTGACTCTGACTCATAGACATCAAGACACCATCCCTCAACAGAATCCAAATATGAAAAATATATACAGGCTATATACAGAGATAAAACTATTTACACTGGATCTGTTGATTAAATTTGGTAGGCGTCAATCAAGGCCACTGGTAGGCTTTAAAATTACCAGTAAAAAAAAGTTTTCATTTTAATTACAAATTTTCTTAAACATCATACTGTATACACAAAACTATTTTGATTAGGTACTACTTATTTTACCAATATGTTGCTGGAGACAAACCACCTGCCAGTACTGAGGAGGATGAAGTAGCTAAAAAAGTCTCCCAGATGTGGAGGGAAATGCCTGAGGATACCCGAGATACCTTTATTGCCATGGCAGCACTGGAGGGATCACAGTCAGACTCCAGCCATCTCAGTGATGATTTGAAAGAATTGGATGTCAAACCCATTGAAAAATGTAAAAAAAAATAATTGATTTATTTTATGTTTACAAGGATGAAAGTTTTCAGTATTTTAAGAGATTAACAAGCACGAGTTTGGGACTGGTGTAATCTTGTGATGCAATTTACTGGAGCAGGGGATGTCAAAAAATGTTTTAAATGCAATTTTCAGTTTTTCAAACCAACTACTTTCACCCATTTATTAATTTATTTTAAATTATAAAATTTAATGTGTCTATGGTAATGTCCATGGACAAGTGTCAACTACCTTAATATTCTTTGCGAAATACTTATAAAAAATTGGTGAATATTGGGTCCACCAATTCCTTACAAGAATTAATGAATAACTGGTATAAAAAATTCATAATTTTGCAAGACCACTTGGCATGGATGTGTTATTTCAGCAAAATTTTACGGATCAGGTTGTTTCCTAATCTATAGGCAATTGGAACCAAACTTGGTCACAATAGTCCTTGGGTGGTCCCATTTAAAAATTTTGTCCGGCAAGTCTGCACTTCATCCAAGATGGCCACCAGAGGTGAACTTTGTCGAAAATTGGACAATTTTGCAAAAATCTTCCCCTCTGAAAATACTGGGCCAATTGAAACAAAACTTAGTCACAATGGTCCTAAGATGGCCCCTTTTTACCTGCGTCACAAACGGTGACCGCAGGTCTAGGAGCCGCTCGACTCCGTCCGTCCGTCCGTCTGTCCATCCGTCCGTCCGTCCATCACGCTTTGTGGGTACCAAGTTTGTGTAATCTGAAACTCCAACACCTTTAACCCGATACTTTTGAAACTTTGCACAGTTGTTCTGGACACATTGAAGATGTGCACCTCCCCTTTTGGTGAGATTTGGAAAAAAATTGTGGAATTTATCTATTGTTGAACTTAGTCATTTTTTCATTAAATTCATTAAATTTTAACATTACAGTACTGAGTTTGTGTAATCTGAAACTCTGACTCCTTATATCTGGTGCTTTTGAAACTTTACACAGTTGTTCTTGACACATTGAAGATGTGCACCTCCCTTTTTGGGCAGATTTGAAAAGAAATGTTGAATTTATGCATTGTTGAACTTAGTCATTTTTCAGCATATTTTAACATTACAGTGCCTGGTTTGTGTAATCTGAAAGATTAACATTTCTGACTAAATACCTTTGGAAGTTTTTACTGTTGTTTGAACACATTGGTGATGTGAACCTCCCCTTTAGGCCAGTTTTGATTTAAAAAAATGTCAAATTTATCTATTATTGAACTTGGACTTTATTCTATCATATTATATCATCATGGTACTCAATTTTTGTCCAGAGACGTTGCAGAGTTTTGAACCCATTGACCATGGGCAGCTATTCTTGAATTTTTGCATTGCTTTCATATGTTTTCTCATAAAGATTCAAAGTATGTGTTTATTTGAATTTCACCTTTGCTGACATGATATGGACTATTTTCATTTTATGCTTTGTTCAACTTTGTACATTTAGTTTTGTTTTTTTTTTCTTCTTTTTTTGTCTATTGCAGTAATAGGGCATCTTCGCTAGCCATCAGCTCTCCTCTTCACCCTTGGCGGATTGAGCCACAAATTGTGAAACATCAGTTTCAAATTATCTCCCTTTAAAGTAAGAATTTCAGTATGATTTATTGCAATAATAAATGATTATTTATTGCATCTAATAATACAACAATTCACAATATATTTGACTTCAAGGAAATAACCCTTCAAAGTAAAGAAAGATAATTAAATCATGGAAATTTTGCAAAATAGAAAAATCACTAAACAACATATTTTAAGTTTTATTGTTTTGATATATATTCAAAATATGAATGTAAGTTAATCAATTGGCTGCAGTGAAGGAACTGCAACCAATCAAACTATAAAAATCCAGCTTGATCTTGAGAGGAGTGGATCATAACCCTTGGCTAGCGAAGATGGTAATAGGGTTCGACTTAATATAATTTCAATTATAACTTGCATTTGAAGAATTTTTGGTAATAAGGTAAATGAATACTTGTTTGAATTGGTAAACCTATACATGATATTCTGTTAGATTGAAANAGGAACTGCAACCAATCAAACTATAAAAATCCAGCTTGATCTTGAGAGGAGTGGATCATAACCCTTGGCTAGCGAAGATGGTAATAGGGTTCGACTTAATATACAGTCAAACCTGTCTTATGTGACCTTCCAAGGGAATAGCCAAAAAAGGTCGCATAAGACAGTGGGTCTCTTAATAGAGGTTCAACTATCTGATCAAGTTTGCATTTTCAGTCGTTTTAAAATAAAAATGAAAACTGGCATTAAACTGTACTTTAATTAAATTGCTCTTATTTGTAAATTTAAAGGTAAATTATTTTATTTTTAGCCATTTTCAGTGTGAAAATCTAAAAAGTAATTCAAATTTTATATTTTTGTCGTGTGATCAGTGAACAATTGCACTTCCTTTTCAAATTTTTCTATATTTGGTCTTTCTAAAAGACCCTTAATAAGGGGTTTGTGTAGTATTTGGAACTGAAAATTAAGGTCGTTGGTCGCGTTAGACAGTGGGTCGCTTAATAAAGTTAAGTCATATAATAAAAAACCACGGGGGGATTAGAAATAGGTCGGATAAGACAGGAAGTTGTTTAATAGAGGTGGTCGCTAAGGCAGGTTTGACTGTAATTTCAATTATAACTTGCATTTGAAGAATTTTTGGTAATAAGGTAAATGAATACTTGTTTGAATTGGTAAACCTATACATGATATTCTGTTAGATTGAAATAAAAAATAAAAAAAAACACTTTCTAAGTTGAACATGAGTGACGGTGACGCAGGTTAAGACATGTAATTGGTCTTGTTAAAAAATGTGTTCGGCAAGTCCACATATATCCGAGATGGCAGCCAGTGGGGAATGTGGTTTAAACATTGGACCCTGTAGGGAAACATATTAAAGATCTTCTCCTCTGAAACGGGACAGAGAAAGGGGAGGTTTGGGTACCCATAAACCGGTATAACCCTACCGCTGGCTTTTGCTAGTGCCAGTACCAAGTCCGGCTGTCCCGAGTTCCTATCGTTGTTTATGTTTGTCTTTTGTATTTTTATTGTGGGTTTTTTCTTGTGCAGTTCCTATTTACTTTCTGGCATTTGGCTATGTTTTTCGGCCATTGTAGGTGTTTCCTGTTATCTTTTTTATTCCATGGCCAATTGGAATCATACTTGATCACAATGGTCCTTAGGGCTATTCCATTAAAATGGATGTGGGTAGGTAGGAAGGGACTTTCAAAGTACCCCCACAACCAACAAACTGTTTTTAGATAATTTTACATAAAACTAATGGGAATATGCTAAGAATAACCTACGACCCATGTCCGATCATTAAACTTCCCTTCCTACCCCCCCCCTCCCCCCCACATCTATTTTAATGGAATAGCCCTTACTTGGTCCCCTTCATAAAATGTGTCCAGCATGTCCGCATAGCATCCAAGAAGTCAGTCAGCAGGGAACATTGTTTAACCTTGGACCCCATGGGAAACCTTTCAAAGATGATTACTCTGAAAATACTAGGCTAATTGGAACCAAATCGAGACACAATGATCTTTTGATGGTCTTCTTCATGAAAGGTGACAATCAGTCTACGCCCCATCAAAAATAGCTGCCAATTGGAAACAAAGTTAAATTTTAAATCATATAACATCAATGTCTATCAACAAACTTGAAAATGAGACCGTTAAATGTTAGGATTATTTGACTTATTTTATCAGCTATGGTCCAGGTGTGCTATACAGGCTCTTGATTGCCTCGTGTTTTCCACAGGACTTCCTGTAACAAAATCACATCCCTGCACTTGGATTGTAGAGTACTTTAATTTTGAATCGGTGGCTTTGTATTTGAGTTTTTTGCCTTGAACAGCTCCAGGGACATATTTTAACACCAAAGTGGCAGCCATTTTCTACATAGTTATTTTTCTCTGGTCTGTCTAGGCTTTGGAACAATGTTGGATTTTACAAGTTGATATTTTTATTGGTCCTACAGCTATATTTCTGATTTTGTCTGTTGGACCAATGCATTTTGTGAAAACTGCCTTAATTTGTCATTGTGATTTTTTTCTACTTTTAGATGAAGTTCCTCCATCGTCAGTTGAAATGAAGGATGTCAGCACAAACCAAATCATGTTACCAATATCAGTGCAGCCACAGATTCTTGTGTCATCAGACGTTATGCCTAAAACATTCCACTTCATTCTCCCACAGAATACGGATTATATGTCACTACAGGAAGTTCCTGTCAACCATGTTGTATTACCTTGTAAAACAGAACAAATACTGGTTCCTGAAATTTTAGAAGAGATACCAGATACCTCTGAATCTGCAGTTGTTCCAGAAATGTTGATTGAAGAAGTGAAATCTGAAGACAATGTTTTACAGATGGACCAGATAATTGGAGAAAATGTTGAAGTTTATGCAGACCATGGAGATTTTCATATGGTACCGAATAAAGACTGTGTTTTTTCTGACAGAGCCAGAGCTGATGACCTTGGCTTTATATCTTTGTCTAATGAGGTACTTGTTTTCAGTATTTTTTGATACCCCGTCATAGAAGTTAGATATTATATGTTGGCCTTAAAGCTGGAGATTTTATCATAAAGTTGCCATATATTTAACAATGAACTAAAGAGTTAAAATTAAACTTGATGTCATGTCTTGTGCTATTTGTTCCTTCATAATATTTGTTCCAAAAGGAAAAAGTATTATGGATTAATTGTTCCAACTGAACAAATATTATAATATCTTTTCCTAACGGAATAAACGTTATATAATAATTGTTCCGAAAGGAAGAAATATTTTGCCAATGTTTATAATATTTGTTCCAAAGGAACTTTTGTTATAAGGAACAAATATTTGTTGACAGCCTAATGCATATAAGGAATTGTTACACAAAAACTGAACCCTGTGTTCAAATCATTTGTATTTTGAAAGTATAATGCAAATTATCATTTCCAAATACTGTGAATGTACTATTATTTGTTGGATTTCAATTTTTGTTGTTAACCCAACAAAGTACCCATGAATTGTCACATAATTTGCAATAGGAGGCTAGGCTTTAAAACCAAGAATTTAGAAACCCACTAAGGAATGATGAAACCACGAAAATTGAAACCAAAGAATAAAAGTACTTCCATGACTCTTTAATTCTCATTTTCATAGAAATCATTTGAGAAATGGCCTAGCAAATATTATTTTCTATTTAAAAATGATCATTTGTAAGATATATATTTGGAACATATCATACTTTCACTGACTGTAGTTTTTCAAAAATAAATGTGCATTTGAGATGTATTTTTAGCTCACCTGACCTGAAGGGTCAGTGTGAGCTATTGCCATCACTTGGCGTCCGTCGTCCGTCTGTCTGTTAAACTTTTCACATATTCATCTTCTCCTCTGAAACCACTGAAGCAAATTCAACCAAAATTTACAGGAATGATGTAAGGTCATGTACAAAAATTGCTCATTTCGTTCCGATCCGATAAAAAACATGGCCGTCAGCGCGGAACTTAGGTTTAACATTGGACCCTATGGGAAAAATCACATTTTCATCTTCTGCTCTGTAAAGGCTGAAGCAAATTGAACCAAACTTTACAGGAGTGATGTACTTTAGGTCCTTAACAAAGATGGCACATTTGGTTGCGATCCGACGGAAAATGGCCGCCAGTACGGAACATGGTTTAACATAGGACCCTATGGGAAAATCACATTTTCATCTACTTCTCTGAAACCACTGAAGCAAATTCAACCAAACTTTACAGGAATGATGTATGGAAGGTCCTTTACAAAGATTGCTCATTTCGTTCTGATCCAATAAAAAACATGGCCGCCAGCGTGGAACTTAGGTTTAACATTGGACCCTATGGGAAAAATCACATTTTCATCTTCTGCTCTGAAAAGGCTGAAGCAAATTGAACCACACTTTACAGGAAGGATGTACTGAAGGTCCTTAATAAAGATGGCTCATTTCGTTCCAATCCGATGAAAAAAATGGCGGCCAGCACGGAACATGGTTTAACATAGGACCTATGGGAAAAATCACATTTTCATCTACTCCTCTGAAATAACAGAAGCAAATTCAATCAAACTTTACAGGAATGATGTATGGAAGGTCCTTTACAAAGATTGCTCATTTTGTTCCGATCCAATAAAAACATGGCTGCCAGCATGGAACTTAAGGTTAACATTGAACCCTATGGGAAAAATCTTCTGCTCTGAAACGGCTGAAGCCAATTGAACCGAACTTTACAGGAGTGATGGACTTACGGTCCTTAACATAGATGGCTCATTTCGTTCTGATCCGACAAAAAACATGGCCGCCAGCACGGAACATGGTTTAAAATAGGACCCTATGGGGAAATCACATTTTCATCTACTCCTCTGAAATAACTGAAGTATATTCAACCAAACTTTACAGGAATGATGATTGGAAGGTCCTTTACAACGATTGCTCATTTCGTTACAATCCGTTAGAAAACATGGCTGCCAGCACGGAACATAGTTTATCATTGGACCCTATAGGAAAATCACATTTTCATCTATCCTTCTGAAACCACTGAAGCAAATTCAACCTAACTTTACAGGAATGATGACTGAAGGTACTTTACAAAAATTGCACATTTCATTTCAATCCGACAAAAAACATTGCCTCAAGTGCAGAACATAGTTTAACATCAGAGCCCACTACCATCCTTTTCATCATCTTCTCTCAAAACAGTTAAAGCAAATTATGCAAAATGTATAGAAGGTCCTTTGCAAAAATTACTCATTTCAATAGGATCAGACAAAACACACAGGTGCTAATTGAGAACATACCTAAACACCCTACCCCATTGGTAAAAAACATGATCATTTTTTGTCATGCATGGCATAGAAGCGTTTTGTCAGGTGAGCGATACAGGCTCTTTCTCTGAGCCTCTAGTTTCTCTTCATTACAGAATAGTTTGAATGAAGAGTTTTCACATTTTGGCCAGCAAGTAACAGTAGAAGATTTAATGGAATGGAAAGGACAGATTGTGCCTATACTCTGAAGTAAAAGTGACAAGTTTTACAGATCAAATTGTAGTCAGCTCTTATAACTATCAGGATTCATTGCAGAACTGATGGTGATTTTTTTTCTTCATTTTTGAGGAAAATGTGAATGGTGTATAAACAGAGCAATCAAGAAATTAAGCAGTTTGAATTCACATTAGAGATCTCCATCTTTACATTGTCTCTCATTACTTAAGAGAATTTCTCAAATCCAGAAAGTTAATTTTTTTCATTTTAAAAATCAAGGTTTATGGAGAAATTGAAAACGTGAAAGCTAAGTATAGAGATTTGAGAGGTAAATCATAATCAACAGGAAACTATGTCAGAGATTGTTCCTCTGATTAATGTTCAATAAGTGATCCAAAATGTTCCAATTTTCAATGTTTCCTCCATTGGCCAATATGTGTATTTGTTTCATTGTGCCATTCATCAAAGTCATCTTGAATGAAATATTGTAAATAACATGTTCATTTTGTATGTTTTGTTAAATAATGCAAAGAATAATTTTCCTAGAAAAGTGATTACTAAATATTTATCAACATCCTACTTGCACTAGTTCTTATGTAGACTTTAACAGAAAGAATCAAAATTCTTGAAATTTAAATGATACTCCTGGGAAATTATGTCATTGACCAATTGGTGGTTGAACAAATTTTCTATGTGCAAGTTATTAATTTTTTCCTCAAAGGAGGTTAGAGGTGTGAAAACGGAACCAGAATCAGGGAATTTTTGTTTCCTTCAAAAGCATTAATTATGGTTTTTTTTTACATAATTTTAGTCAGTTTGAAATGTTATCCATGAGGTATAACATAATTTGGCTTTCCCTACAATTTTTGAAGAAGTAAATAAAAACTGAACTTCATAACATTAAATTCTTGAGATCAAATTTTTTGTAATTTTTGTTGTTCATTTTTTGTGTACATCCTTGAACAATACAACTCCTTATTCTTCAAATGATATTGTACTACATGTGTCCTGATCTTCGAGTACAATATAAATGTTTTTCTTCAATTATGTTTTTTATGAAGTTCTTATGATAGCTTAATTTATTCTATCAAAAACATGTTAAACATAACATTTTTCTTCTTTCAAACCTTTTGAAATGTAAATGTGACCAAAAAAAAAGAGAAAGATTTTTCAATGAGCATTTTCACCTGTTATTTTTTTCCTTCGTTATTTATGTGTATGACACCTAAGGGCTATTCCAGAATTATTTGTATAGGGGTTGGACGACACTTTTAAAAAGGATACACAGTCCATAAATTTTGTTTTTTATTTTGCAGCAGGTCAAGTCTTCAAAATACCGACATTCCATCAGACTTTTATTAACTTGACTCTCCTCCTCCCCTACACACAATATTTCTGGAACAGTCCTTAACCATAAATTATGTGCATGTAAAAAAAATTCCACCAGTGAGATCTTTTGGTGTCTATCTTCTTTAGGTCTTGCATTTCAAAAATTGCTGCCTGTTATGAAAATATTGTATTTTATACCTGTGAATAACAATAAAAAAAATAAAGATTTCTCTTAAATTTGATGTCAAAAAATTGTTTTAATGTAACTTTTATGGTTGAATTAGAGATGAACTCATAGAACAGAAATGTTTTGTGAAAATAGATATTGACATATGTTAGCCAATCTGCATTTTTAGTCCTGTATAAATGTTTTAGTCATTAGAGATTTTTTTGTATTGTATGTTAAGATATTCGTTAGATTTTTAGAAATTTTTATATTGATTTTAAACAAAGGTTTATGTTTTTGTTAAGGTTTATGAAATATGACAGCTAATCATGCAAAATCCAGAATTGGATGTTAATTGTACCTGTTGTGTTATGTAATTGTTTTGGTTTGATATTTGTCAATTGTATATGACAAAGAAAGCTGTAAAGGGAAATAGTTTGGATAAGGGCTATTCCCAGCCCCAAGGAAGGCACTCTGGACAGGGGGTATCACTGACAGAAGCAAATTTAGAATTTATTGGTCCCTTTTTCATGTAAAATCTTGCATGAGGACCACTTGACCAATAGAAGTAATTAAACTTTGTTACTTGTGGTCAGTCTGTTTAAATTGAAATCCCAAAGGATAGAAGATTTGATTAGTTGGTGAAAACCTTTTGTTCATACACATATTTTATGTCTCCTTTAAATAAATTTTTTCTCTATGCTGTGAAGGTACTTTTGTTGGTGGGGTTCCAATTTTTCGTTGATTTCGTTGTTCGTCAAAAGCACAAAATTAAGTTCACAAGGAAATGCATTTTTCTGTAGATTTTTAATGCAGAAAATTTGAGACCACAAATTTAAGTACCCACGAAATAGTGATTTTTATAAAAACCACAAAAATTGATGTCCACGAATAAAAGTATGTTTCTACATTCTGTTTGAGATTTAGAATTTAGAATAATTTTCAGAAAGAATGCACTAAGGCCTTGAGAGACAATTTACTTCATAAAAGTCAACCCCTTATTAGTAATCAAATACAAAAATTCGTATTTTCACTAGAATATAATCAAATTACATTATAATTTAGGAGGATGAAGTAATGCCAACTGAAATCTTTTTAATTTTAACCATTGTAAGATGTGGCAAATATATCAACTATACCCATAGACAGTTTATTACAGTGCACTATGGCACTTGAAAAATGAAAAGTATAATCTAGTCACATTAGAGAAGGGCTTGATTTTCAGGCTGCACCAGTGTTTTGTTTGTATTTCTGTCCTTCATGATATTATAAGGGGTTCAGCATCTCTCATATTTTATAATAAAGCATAATTATGCTAGATTCTAAATATTCAGTAAAAGTTTTCAATCACAATTTAAAAGCACTGTATTATGTTGTTTACAATTTGCATGCTATTTAAAGAATATATGTTTTATCATCTCTCTGTGATTTAGATATAGTAAACTATATATAATAGAGATTTTATTTTATAAAAGACCTTTCTGTATTTATCTCTGTACTGGATTGTGGTGAAATTGGTAAGCATGGAAACACAATGTCAGCTGAACTTTTTTTCAGTCCTTGAAAAAACTTGGACCTAATATCTAATAAAAAAAACTTTCAAAATCTTGATCAGAAACCCATTGCTTAACAAATTTTCTTACTGTGAATTAAAAACTTTTTGCAATGCTTGTATTGTTGAGAAAGATTATGACCGACCTTATCAAAATCTGAGTTTAGGATTTTAAATCCTGTATTTGAAAAACACATACCTTTGCTGATCTTCAGCAATTAAACAAAATCAGAAATTATTCATGCCATATAAAAGTTTCATGGTAGATTATCACCACCCATTGTTAAAATTAAATTTAATGCAAATATTTAGCTTTGCCAAATAGTTAAAAAAAATTGTCCAAATTGTATCTTTCAAAAAATTAACCATAAATCATGAATTCAGGACGTTGTCACTCTTCCATACTACCATGAATATAAACACGCTATATATATTTAGTACATAACAGGTAAAAATCTTACGGTTTAATTGGATAATCTGACGTTACTATATTTGAACAGTTATTTGTTTACTTTGACAGCGGGATACTATACTTGACGGCGGGACTATACAACACGTGACTTCCGATTTACTATACTTTGCCTCTTTTTCAGTTTGTTGTTTTTTCTGTTATGTACTAAATAAATCACGGACTTCTCCCTCAGGAACCGTTTTCATATAGTGTTGTCTGGTGCGAATAGTGCCCTAGCCTGTTGGCTCGTGCACTATACACACCAGACAATACTATAAGAAAATGGTTCCCTCAGGAGAAGTCCATAATAGATTATTATTGTTTGTTGAATACCTCATACCTAAAGGTAAGCATGCATTTACTGATTTATTTTGTTGAATCAGCTTTAAATAAACAGTTTAAGGAGATGCCTATATATTCATTGTTTTAAAATGGTGACAATTTATGCTGTTGATGGTGAGTATGGTAGGCTAATGATTGAAGTTGCAAGTTTTAGGCAGCTCTTTACTGGTAAGATACAAGTTTAGGACAATGAAGATCATTGATGCAGTAATTGATAGATATCCCGCATCATAGATTAAAAAAAAAAGATTATAATCAAGGTTATGTGGTGCAGCAAACAGAAGGAAGGGTAACACACACCTGTTCTAGAGAAATAACGGTTGAGGGTTGTTTATTGTAGATGTTGAAAGTGCCAGAATAGATAATTATTTCAGAGATAAATTTAGGATATTGTGATTGAAATGAAAGTTGCAAGATGGCCTATGATTCCATTGATGTGGTAATAGGTTAACGGTGAAGCAAAGGCAGGATTTTTGTGCAATCGATATGCTGATAGTTAAGACAGATACTTTATGTAGAAGAGTATGAGGTATACTGATGGTCTTGGAATGCAAAACCTTTGCTAGAGCTATGAAGGTGAGTTATTGTTCATCATTGGCAGGAACAATGGATGTCTCATAGCAGTGCACTAGTGTAAAACAGACTTTGAAAAATATATTGCTACATGTTGCTGTAATTATGACACAGCAATACTAGTTGCCAGTCAGGTTATATATATTAAAGTGCCTGAGGTTTCTTCATGGCATGCTGGCTATGACAAAGAATGTAATTGACTGTTTAGTGGCTCTCAGACTGTTCTTGGAGTCACTTCACGGCAGACTATGACAAGTAAAGGAAGTGACTGTTTAATGACTGTAAAAGACTGGTCTGTGACTTTAGAGTGACTTAATGGTAGGATATATCAAGGAAAGAAAGTGACTGTTTAAAGCTGAAAGAATGGTCTCGGACTTGAGAGTGACTATACTACTGGCTATGACAAGAAAGGAAAGTAATTGGTTAGTGACTGGAAGGCACTGATGGTTAATGTGATAGATGTTTAAATCTGCTTTTGATTAGATTTAAAAAGGTGCGGATTTGTTTGATACACTGGCTCGATATAGAAGCAGGCTTATGATTGTTGTTAGTTTGTCTCAATGATTCAGCATGCATGTCTACACTACATTGCAGTTGGGATAATCAATATCCACCATGTTAATGGCTGGATAATAACTTGCTTGGCAAATTAAAGCAAAATGTGTTAACTTCTTTTTTTGTTGTGACGCATCTCCAACCCGGCAGCGTCGATCTGCTTAAACACTTGTTTACATTAAATTATGCAAAAATGAAATTTATCTCTACAGAAACGTTTTGGCCTAATCAACTTATGTGTTAATGTATGGTAGCCAATATTGACAACTTTAACTTGTTATCTTTTTGGTAATTTAGGCAAAGATCATTTTTTTGTGCACATAATTTTGAGAAACCTCTTAATAAGTGGTGTTCTGTAAAAAGGTGTTTGTTATATCGACTATATGATATTTTTACCATGTCTCCAACTTAAAACTAAGTTAGTCTACATGTAATTGTATGGTGCAACACTAATAAAATAACAGGCAAAGGGTAACATTTAACTTTTGGCCATTTTGACTGGAACCCCACTTGTCCAACAATAGCTTCCTTTGAAAAGACAAATAGGCATTTTCATGAATATGCCACATGGTACAGGACTCTCCAATTTAAAGAAATGTTGGAAAATTTATTTTATATTTGATTCAAAATTTGATATTATAGTCTCTTAAGGTCTCTTATCTTGCATCTCAAACATGGGATTCAATGTAAAATTATAGCAGATACAATCATTAATCTGAAAAATCCTATCCTTGCACTCTGAAACTTCATTTATTATGTAGTGTACAATATGAATACTCTTAATTTCAAAAAGGACTTCCTTAATTACTCTGTATATTTGTATATTTCGCTTATGCTAAACATTAGCTTGGAATATGTATCTAGCTCTTTTAATACTCAATGTATTTATAGAAGAATATACAGTGTTGTACTTTTGTCAGAAATGGGAGCCATAAGATTGCCACAGTATGTGTTTCAAAGTATGTATATTTTTTGGATTCATATTTTTATTATGAAGATTATTATTGATAAAAAAGAAAGGGCAATTTGTTGCTGGAAGTAGTCATGTCAAAAGCAAATGGCAGTGGATATCATTTTATCTGCACTGATGAGACACAAGTTGTCGAAATGCAGAATTTAAATTCACAGTAACTTCGGTATTTAGTCATTTGTATTGAACAGACAGAAATAAATAGTATAAAAATAAATAAAACACCTTTAGGAATGATATATGAGAGAAAATAAATTGAATATAAATATCTTTTAAAATCATTATTACTGATTGAAAAAAAAAACAAAAAAAACACAGAAATAGAGTCAACATCCAACTGGATCATTGAGACGAATATGTATGATATGTTAAGAATAATCAACAGGTTTGTTATTTTGTTATAATGGTAAAATATTTACCAGTTTTACTTTTTGTTTAATGTTGTGCATCAAAGACATGCATTTTGTTATTGACTGTTAAATAGATATATGTTACCACAGCGTTATGTCTTGTTTTGTTTATAATTTGTCAATAGTTCTGCTGCTTAATATGTCGGCCACTATGTAGGGTTTAAAATTTATAGGTTGATTGGCACGTACTTTGTCTTTTCGCCCTTTTACCCTTTTGGCTCCTGACAATTCTGTTTGGTAGCTTTTTAGCTCATCTGGCTATGCCATAGTGAGCTTTTGCCATCACTTGGCATCCGTCGTCCGTCCGTCCGTCGTAAACTTTTCATTCAAAGAACTTCCCTAAAACCACTGAGTCAATTGGAACCAAAACTTGTTTACAATAGTCCTTCGGTAGTCCACTTGAAAAATTGTCTCCGGCAGGTCCGTACCTCATCCAAGATGGCCTCCAGTGGGGAACATAGTTTAAATTGGACCCTATGGAAAAGATTTTCAAAGATCTTCTCAGAAACTACCTGTCCAATTATAACCAAACTTAGTCAAAATGGTCCTTAGATAGTGCTTTCAAAAAAAGATATCCGGCAGGTCAGTACATCATCCAAGATGGTCGCCAGCAGGGATCATAGTTTTAACCTTGGACCCTATGGAAAATACATTCGAAGATCTTCTCCCCAGAAACTACCAGTCCAAATATAACCAAAAATAGTCACAATGGTCCTTAGATGGTCCCTTCCAAAAAAAGTATCCGGCAGGTCTTTACCTCATCCCAGATAAGGCAAATGGGAACATAGTTTAAAATTGGACCCTATGGAAAAGACATTCAAAGATCTTCTCAGAAACTACTAGTCCAATTAAAACCCAACTAAGCCATAATGGTCCTTACATGTTCCCATCCAAAAAAGGTATCTGGCAATACCTACCTTATCCAAGATGGCCACCAGCAGGGAACATAGTTTTAACATTGGACCTAATGGAAATGACATTTAAAGATCTTCTCAGAAAATATGAGTCCAATTAGAACCAAACTTCGTCACAATGGTCCTTAGGTAGTCCCTTCCAAAAAAAGTATCCGGGAGATCCCGTACCTCATTCGAGATGGCTACCAGCAGAAAACATATTTTTAACATTGGACCCTATGGAAAATACATTCAAAGATCTCCTTTTCAGAAACTACTTGTCCAATTATAACCATACTTAGTCACAATGATCCAAAGATGGTCCATTTCAAAAAAAAAATATCCGGCAGATCTGTACCTCATCAAAGATGGCTGTCAGCGGGGAACATACTTTTAACATTGGACCCTATTGAAAAGACATTCAAAGGTCTTCCAAGAAACTACTAATCCAATAAGAACCAAAATTAGTCTCAATGGTCCTTGGATGGTCCCTTCCAAAAAAGGTAGCCGGCAGATCCGTACCTCATCCAAGAGGGCTTCAAGCTGAAAACATAGTTTTATCATTGAACCCCATTGGAAATACATTCAAAGATCTATTTCTCAGAAACTTACTAGCTCAATTCAAACCGAACTTAGCCAAAATGGTCTTAACATGGACCCTTTGGAAATGACATTCAAAGATCTTCTCAGAAACTACTAGTCCAGTTAGAACCAAACTTAGTCACAGTGGTCTCTAGATTGTCCATCCAAAAAAGGTATTCTTCTGGTCCGTACGTCATCCTAGCTGGCTGCCAGTGGGGAACATAGGTTTTACATTGGACTTATCAATTTTAAGGGGAACCCCTGTCAAATTTTTATTTGAATTGTGGTCTGATATGGGTTGTAATGGATGGTGGAAGTCTCAGTTTCCATGAAATTTTAGAAAAAAAAACATCCCGCTAAATTTTGACCTATGTTTCGCTTTCAGAATTATGTAAATAATAGTAAATAAGCAGAAGCTCTGTCCATTTATTTTTGAAAGGGCTTGTGATATTTTAATTTCAGCAATAATTATTACCTGGATTACAAGGGAAATACCTGCCAAAATTATTTTGAAAGGTGGTCTGAATTGGGTCAAATTGGATAACACGTCCAAGCACATTTAAAGATCCTTTTTGAAACAACTTAGAACACAATGGTACTATGATGTTATTTTCCAATAAAGGTATTCGGGAGGACCACACCACATCCAATATGGCTGTCAGCAGTTTATATTGGGTTCCATTAAAAGAAATAAGTTCATGAAACCACCAATCCAATTAGAACTATAAAACTTGATCACAAAAGTCCTTTGGTGGCCCATTAGAATTTGCATTTAGCATGTCTTCATCCATTCCAAGGTGGCCTCCAGCAGGGATTGAATCCTATCGGAAATCATCCTTTTATCTATGTCAGTCATGCATGGTCCACTGAAGTGAGCGATACAGGCTCTTGAGAGCCTCTTGTTTTATTTCCCCCATTTACTGAAATTTTAGTATCTAAAATGTACTGCTGTTCTTATCTATACTGGGTTGACGGCTGAACTATTGGTCCACGAGGGTAACATAAGCTAGGTCGCCTTATACGATTGCTGGCACAAAAAGATAATATCTTGGGTTTGTAAATTTCATAAACTAAAGTGTGTTTACTCGGTTTTACTTTGAGGCGCTTGGTGTAATTTGTACTCTACCACAGCTCTTTAGAAAATTTGTCCTCCAATGAATGCTGAAGATGAGACTTCGTGAAACTACCTCCTTATATGAAGACGAAAGATGTATTAATAGTTGATTACTTATCATTGCGGGAACATAATCTCTGATATGATCATTTTAGATGTATCCCCCAGGGAGAGGAACCATCTTGCAAATTTTTTCATTTATAAAGCACGCAGAGAAACCCATTAATTACTATTTTAAATTAAAAAGAGGTTAGAACCTTTTTTGGAACCAGAACAAAAGTATTGACCTACTGGGTAGGTGTATACCCTAAAAATGAACAGTCCACCAGCAGAGGCTTCGCCCCCAATGGTAATAAATAACTAAATAAAGATCGTTTCTGCAGGCGTCCTTTCGACAATCTATGTCTCTTCAGTATAAATCAATGAAATTTTTATATAGCACGTTTCCAGGTAAAATTGGCTTTCGGAAAAGCTCCCAAAGTACTGACTACTGTGTCTGTGAATACCACCACGAAGTAAAGTCCACCAATCGAGACATCAATCCAATGGTAATAAATAAAAGAAATACCAAAATCACTGTATATTTAGTTTCTACATATGGCCATTTCGACAACTTATTTCCTTTCGATGCTGATAAAATCAAAATATTTGGCTGTTTGCAAGTAAAAAATATTCATTAGTTTAAGCAAAACTTTCAAAAATTTGGTATTGCATGTTTCATGGTAATATCGGTTTTCTGGGTTGGTGAATATCCACGGGGCTAACAGTTTGCTAGAAGAGACATCGACGATTTCGAGATCATCCGGCCTTACAACAGTCCGGCCCTATGCCAGTCCGGCCTTATGACAATCCGGCCTTGGTCTAGCCGTCCATATATTGCTAATTGATACTATATCGTTGTTTTGTTTGATTTGGTCATGATATCGTAATATTTATTGTTCAGACTTATATTGACACATTTAAATGGAAATTGGTTCTCCAGAATTGCTGCATAATAAAGGAACGAAGGAGTTTTAACCATTTACGAATTAAAACGTAAACAGTGAGGGGTATAGCCTCTAAAATGTATACCAAGTTTATTTTTATTTGAGATGTTAGAAATACCTATATGTAAGAAACAATTGTTGAAGAATGCCGAATGAACAAACCCAAGGAAGATTAAATAAGCCAGTCAAAGTCCAGATGCACGCAAATATGAGAACACCAGAAATAAAAGACCAAAGTCACGACACAAATATACTAAATATAACACTTAAAACTTCAGATCATGAGTATGCTTTCCATCTTCCGAGATATAAAATTGGCATATGAAGTTGATTTTATCTTATAGCAAAAACAAATTCAACTTCTTATAAACAATTTTCGCGGAAAACAACAGTAATACATAATATATCGAAAGGCTGGATCGACTTTTAAGACGGGGCCGGATTGGAATGAGGCCGGAAAGTACAGGGCCGGATAGGCAGGGACGGATTTGTCATAAGGCCGGAACGTCTTGTTACCGACATCGACCCAGTCGTAATAAATAATAAAATATCGAAGTACTATAAAAACCAAAAATAAAAAATGTGTAAAATCTGCTAAAGCACATATAAATTGACAGACGTAAATGAATAGCCAAAATGAAAAAAGGGGAAGGAAAAAGCAACATTATCTGTTTCTAAAGTGCAGATCAATTGATTAAATACTTAATCATACTTACATTCCATGTTTTTTTTTCATTTAAGACCATGTTTTAAGAAAAAAACAAAATTTCCATTTACATGAAAAGGAATCATAAATAATTTTTTACAGGTGTATATTTTTTGAATGCTGGTCATCAACAAATTTGACTCTAAATACATCGGCAAACGAATACCAAAGCAAGAACGAGGAAAGGGGAAATTCTAAAATCATAAATCCAAAATCACGGCAATTCACAGCAACACGAGACAGTATGACAAAGGCAAAACAAATAAACAAATATGAACAAGACCGCCACAAAACTGAAGCACATAGCAGTGTGAACCCCTATAAAAACTGAGGTATCATCAGGTGCCCCGGAAGGGTAAGCATGATCTGCTCCACGCGTGGCACCCGTCAGTGGCCAGTTAAAAGTCCGGTTTTGTCACAGTCGGTGTTAGTCAGTCCGGTAACAAACTCTGGATCTACACAAAGATATATGTTCTCATTTGTGAAACAGAAACATTGTAATGGTCTGTCAAATCGTGGTGACGACGATAAAACTTCTGTAGTGACAATTGCAACAGTGACAACATACCCTTGATGGATAAGTTTTTGAGACGGTAATTTCGCTCTGTCGGCAGAATCACTGTACAAACTACAGGCACGACAATAACGAATGAGTTGTGAAATGTACACACCATATGCCGGAAAAGTGGGAATATTACTGCTAAAAAACGGGAAGTTCACTATTGGAAAGTCGAAATCATCACGCATGTCGTAAAGTTTTGTTTTCAGACGTCCAGAGTTGTCAATGTAGAGGTATAGGTCCAGGTATAATGCTGATGATGGTGTATCAGTGGTCTCTTTAATTTCGAGCTCATTTGGGTATATAAGCTGAAGGTTATCCTTAAATTGAGGATTGTTCATCTTTATAACGGAGACTGAAATTAAAGGATTTGGCTAGCTTATTGTCTTTTTCTAAACTAGCCCTTGTATGAACCTGGCTTCATACGAATAAAGAAACAAATTTGCTAAAAGTGGCGCAAAATTAGTCCCCATAGGTATCACTATTGTCTGCTGGAAAACTTGTCTTCCAAATTCCACAAATATGTTATCAATCAAGAATTCAAGCATTGCAATGACATCCACCTCTGTATACTTTTTGTGTGAATCAGTGTGATGTTTACCAAAATAGGCACATCGTTACCTATCACTATTATCTTTTACTTTTTATTGTTTGTGTCAACTTACGAAAATGCCAAAAATTTTGTGGCTGGCAAATTCTTTATTAAAATTTCTTTATGGTCACATTTTTTATACGAGATAATAATGACCTGTTCTGTTTTTTTCTAGGGATCTATCAAAATTATGCAAAGCGTAACAACAATCCAAAAAATAATGACTCGGAAAGTAATTATGTTCAAATAACAAATGTTAATTTAGATTCTGCATATGCACGTTTCTACAACTTATGTCTCTTCAGTGCAGATTAAATCAAAATCTGGAAATCCGTATATCGAAATATGTGTATAGGCTGAAAAAGAACAAACTTCAAATATGATCTAAATAGAGAAGCCAAAATCAGCTAAGGACAGAGCTATGCGAGATGGAAATACTCCTTATTTATTAACAAAAATTTGTTCAATTTAGATATTGCAAGTCAAAAAGATTGCATATATGGATGTTTTCATGTTTAGCAACCGAATTAGAATTCTAGGCGTTTTCATGCAGCCATTCTGAGTTACAAATCGTCCATAAACATCCGGTAAGCGATTGCATACAGTATATCCAAACAAGAATGTAAACAATACAAAATGAACTGTGTTTTATGTAAAATACAAAAGGCACGAGAAAAACAAAAATAATTATTATTTAACAGAATTTCCAGCCTTTACCTTATTACACTTTACCATAATAATTTTTCTTTGGAAATTTCTAGATAATCACTGTGTCTCCCAGAGCTTAATAATGAGTTAATATCAGTGTGAACTCCATATACCTCAATTTCTGATCTTATAAACAAATATGTCAAGATTATAGTATTAATAAATGGGTATTTCCATAATGGCCCTGTTATGTGTTCGAGGTCTGTAATAATGGCCTGAGGATAGCTGTAATGGCACGAGGCAACGCCGAGGGCCATTACAGCATCCGAGGGCCATTATTACAGACCGAGGACACATATCAGGGTCATTATGGAAATACCCATTTCTTAAAACTTTTATTAACCAGATTAATTGGCTTAAATAGATTGATAAGTGAATGTAAATGTATATATTAAAATAATTTTCTGAAAATTCATTTTTTACATGAAAAGTCGTTTATGGGATCACATATCTGAAACAAAAAAATTGCTATATAAGATTTTACCCTGCTTAAGTACAAAAAACTTTATTTTAAAAAATCATGGAATTGTGTATATCTTCGAATCCCTTGTGATGAGATGAGTAAAACGAGAGGTCACATCTGAAACAAAAAGTTTCTCCATACAGCTAGATTAAGATTTACCCCAAATGGACAAAAAAAACTTTTTTGAAAAAATCAAGAAAAGATATATATTTTCGGATCCCTTATGATGAGATGATTAAAATGAGTGGTCACAAGTAGGGTCAAATATTTGAAACAAAAAAATTTTTTTTCTCCATACAGCTGCATTAGGGTTTACCGCTGAAGTACAAAAAAATATTTTTTTCAGAAAATCAAGAAAAGGTGTATATTTTCGGATTCCTTATATTGAGATGATTAAAATGAGTAGTCAAAAGTAGGGTCAAATATTTGAAACAAAAAAAAAATATTCTCCATACAACTGACTGCATTGGGCTTTACCGCTGAAGTACAAAAAGAAATATGGTCTATTTCATGAACATAAAACTACATCGGGTAAAATTGATAAAAGTAAATAGTGGTATGAACTGAGAGCAGTTTCTTTACATCTCATAATAGACTTCTGTGTCACATGATCAATAATGGCCCTGTAATAATGCCCTGTTTTCTGGCTGTAATGGCCCTGCATTGGATTTCATAATAACCGGCTATGAAAATTTCTCCTTGATAATAAATAGGCATTTTCTATCATATTGTATTTAGCTGGTTAATAAACCAGTGTAAAGTATAATTAAACAAAATGCCTTTTCATTAAGGTTTATATCAATTGTAAAGTAACATTAAACAATTAATGATCTTTGATTTCGGTTAATAATACTTTTACTAGCCCTCGAGATTTGGTTTGTCAAATGTTGTTAAGCGGTTAAGAAGTTGTTTTTACCTCTTTCAAAATGATTGTATAGGGATGTATCTTGCTCCAGACAATCACGAAGTAGGCAAATATATTTTAAAAGGTACTTCAAAATGAAAAACAACAATAAAAGTGTTGTTCCATTTGCTTAATCTTACCATGTATTTATAGGGATTTTGTCCCATGTACATTTACTCCATATTCCTTTATTTGTTCATAAGGTATTAATTACACTATTTTTTTTATCTTCTCTACGTTAGTACGTTAAGGTCATCGTTTGGCGTCACAAAGTAAGGTACGGATTATAATAGAGAACAACTGCGAAACTAATTTCTTCAAACGGCCAGTGTGTTAATCTTCAGTGCAGATCAAATCAAAACATTCAGAAGAACAAACAACAAAATATGTATAATAAGCGGAAAGAGAACACACTAGAGCCTCTCAAAAGCCTGCCTCACTCAACCTAGGCCATGGCTGACAATTAAAATGTCCAAATAAGCAAGATTATAAAGTGCCTCAGTTTCAATTATGTTAATAGTACTTGAAGTTATTTGCTTCAAAGTTGAATTATATTTCGTGCTGGCAACCAATTTGTATATGGTGAAGACTTACTAGTTTTTGAAGGGGGCTAACTACGGATCATTATGAACAAGTTTGGTTTAAACTGGCCTAGTAATTTGCGAGGAGAAGATCTTTGAAGCCAAGCATTAGAACAACAATGTCCATATTTCGATTTTGAATATCAAATGACAATTTATGGAAAATACGCCAAAATTTTTCCATTTTCTGTTCAAAATTCAAAATGAATACATCTGCCAATATATAATAGTATGTGTTTGGGATGAAGGAGATACTCATTAGTTTTAAACAAATTTGTAAAATTTCGACGTTGCAAGTTTAAGAATAATCGGTTTTGGAACCAAACCAAGTATTGACCTAGTGGGTAGGTGAATACTCTCGGGAACTTGAAGTCCACCAGGAGATGCATCGACCCGATGGTAATGAATAACTAAATGTATAAGTTCTGTAAATTTCGTTACTGCAGATGGCCTTTCGACAATTTAAGTCTCTTCATTACAAAGCAAAATAAAATTTAGATATAGCATGTTTCCAGGGAAAATTGGTTTTCAGGAAAACATCAAAGTACGGACTACTGTGTTTGTGAATATCATCGGGGACAAAAGTCCGACAACAAAGGCATCCATCCTATGGTAATAAATAACAAAATACCAAAATCACTATAATTTTGTTTCTGCATATGACCTTTTCGACGACTTATGTCCCTTCAGTACAAAAAACAAAATATTTGGAAAACCAAAACATCGAATTTGCAAAATCTGATAAAGCACGAATAAATTGAAAGATATAAATGAAACAAACCCCCTCCCCCACAA
>MJUU01033514.1:2512-16667 GCA_002080025.1 Modiolus philippinarum | reverse complement strand
AAAAAAAAAAAAAAAAAAAAAAAAAAAAATATCTCTGTCTCTTTAGTGTTCATGGCAGACCAATTAATTAATTAACCATACTTACATAAAACTTTTTTTTTTCATTTAAGTCTGTGTTTTTAAAAAAAATTCCACTTACATGAAAAGCAATCATAATTCATTTTTACAGGTGTATATATTTGAATGCTGGTCTTCAAAAAATTTGGCTTCAAATTTATCATTTATATTTTATTGTTTCTTAGTGTCAATTTAGGAAAATGCCAATAATTTTGTGTGGTGGGAAGATCCTGCATCAAAACTATTCTCTACGGTCACAATTTTATTCCTGATAATAATGTCCTGTTCTTTTTTTCTATGAGTGAAACCGTAACAACAATCCAAAGAACAATGACTCAGTTTTGAGTTTGATTATTATTCCATAGTGTGACAGTGTTTTACAAGCAGACTAGGCTCCTTGAGCTAGCCGGCAGTCAAGCGGCGAGCACTCCAGTGATCAAGGTTGTAGTCTACTTCTTTTGGGTTTTATTTGTATATGTTTATTATACCATGGAAAAACGGAACAGAGAAAGGCGAGGTTTTGTTACCCATAAACCAGTTGAACCCTAACGCTTGCTTTGGTAGTGCCGGTACCAAGTCCGGCTGTCTCAAGTTCCTATCGTTGTTATACCCCCCGCTTTAGTGGGCGGTATATAGTGATCATGGTGTCCTTCCGTTCGTCCCTCCGTCCGTCTGTTCGTCCATTCGTCCGTTCGTCCGTCCGCCATAGGGTACTTACTTTGTGGCGACAACTCCTCTTAGACCACTTGATGGAATTTATTGAAACTTTCACAAAATGTTAAGTATACATTTCCCTTGTGCATCATCTATTTAAAAATTTGATTTGGTCTTTTTTAGGGGGAGTGGGGGTATTGCTCACATTTTTCTAGTTTACGTTTTTCTTTTGTTTTTGTTTTTTTTTCATTTGTGGTTTTTCCTTATGCAGTTCCTCGGTACATCGTGGCATGTGACTGTTCTTTTGGCATTGTTGGTGTTTCCTTTTATCTTTTTTTAATTCTATTTTTTCAGAAAGTAATTAAAAAAAGATCGCATGTATGAATGTTTTTATGCTAAACAACAGATTTAGAATTTTAGGCGTTTTCATAAAATAATAGAATGCACACATTCTAAGTTACAAATGGTCCATAAACACCCGGTAATCGATTGCATATATCAAAAATACATAAATACCTAGGTTGCATAATACACTGTCAATTTCGTTATGTTGTACACGTTTTTCAAGGAGAAGGAGCAACCTTTCATCAGCAGCATTAGAATCAAATAATATGTACAGTCATAAACCAAAAGTAGTCAAGAAAAGAAGTACTCATTACCAAAAATATCGAAATAGGAGGCCAAATTCATTACCAAGGACACCAACCGAGTGCCATACACGGAATGAAGCCTCAGTATTTTCAAGTGGTTAGAATTAAGAGAAAAAACAGTAAATTTCTATAAAACGCAAGGTAAATTTTTCATTTCGGACAAGTCCGACTATTAGGCTGGTGAATACCCTCGGGGACCTCTAGTCCACCAGCAGTGGTATCGGCCCATTGGTTTCAAAATACATAAATACCCAAGTTGCATAATACACGGCAAATTTCGTTATGCTGTACACATGTTTCAATGAGTAACCTATCACCAGCCGCATTAGAATCAAATAATATGGAAAGTCATAATCAAAAAGCAGTGAAGAAAAGAAGTACTAATTGCTTAAAAAAACGAAATAGGAAGCCAAATTCAGTACCAAGCACATACACCGAGTGCCATACCTGGAATGAAGCCTCAGTTTTTTAAGGGTTAGAATTTTGATAAAAACAGTGAATTTCTATAAAACGCAAGGTAAATTTTTCATGTCAGACAAGTCTGACTATCCAAACTAGGATATAAACAATACAAAAATGAACAAAAAATGAACTGAAGACAGAAGGCACGAGAAAAACAAAAATAATTATTATTCGACAGTATTTCATGTTTTAACCTTATTACACTTAACCGTAATAATTTTTTTTGGAAAGGACTTCATAAACACTGGGTCTTCCAGGGCTTAATAATGAATTAACATCAGCGTGAAGTCTATATAGTGAATAGGAAAATCCTCAATTTCTCATCTTAAAAACAAATATGTCAAGAAAAAAATAAAGTATAATTGAACAATTAATGCCTTTTGATTTCGGTTAATTTCAATTGTGAAGTATAATTCAACAATTAATGAGTTTTGATTTCGGTTAATACCACCTTTAAAAGCCCTGAAGAATTGGTTTGTCATATCTCTTATGTTTTTATGAAATTGTTTTACCACATACAAAATAATTCATTGTTTAAGGGTGCATCTCTCTTTAGAACATCACTAAATGCTGATCACTAAGTTGGTGTATGTATTTTAAAGTGGCATTTAAGTATTAATTTCTCATTTTTAAAAATCTTTTCTAAAGCGTTAGTTCGTTTGGGTCATGAGTTTGAAGTCACAAAGTAAGATTCAGATTATTATATAGTTTTCAATTGTAAATTTAATTTCTGAAGACGGCTAGTGTGAAAATTAATGTCTCTTCAGTGCAAATCACTGACAAAGCTGACAAAGGCCTCATGGTGATTTAAAGATGATTCATCTATGACAACTTTCTATTTGCTGTATGATTCAATCATACAGCTTATGAATTACTTAAATTCATTGTTTTGAAGGTCTTTATATGTATGATGAAGCTTATGAAGCTTAGTCAATATTCACCGTCATTATACATTTTACTGTGTCAAAATTTACTCTGGTCAAAGTACATAAGAGTTATCTTTCGTTTTTCCACTTCCAAAAATCGAGATTGTATCATGTCTAAATCAGTTCATTTTTAAAATTTTTTGTTTGTTTGGTTTATTTGACAGAAAGATTTCCGTTGTTCTATTATAAATGAAAATTGTTTTAGAATAAGGCTTCATTATATTGACTATTAGGTCTTAACTACTGATTATAATTTAATTTGACAACATGCTTTGTATTCAATGGTCCAATTGGTATTTTGCAAGTTAGATACTTTTAAAAACAATAGGTTGTTGAAACAATTAAGGATATCATAAAAATACTGATGATATTATTTTAAATGTTTCTATGAATATCTATAATTGCTCTCTCAATTCATGAGATATAGATTGGTTAATTTTTCACAAAATGAACGGGCTGCTAACCCAAAACATCTGAAGATCCATTCCAGCTAATTTCTTAATTCTAAGAAATCCTCTCTCTACCCAATATTTTTACTAATAAGACCTATGTTTACATCAACTATGCTCTCCAGAGGAAGTAAATAACTGTCTTAAATACTGATACAATCCTTCAACATATGAGATGGGGGTAATAACAAAATTACCTAACAGAGTTGCAAGGGTGAAGTCTATGAGACAAAAAGACAAATCAGGTGGAAACCACAGGAAAATTTTCGACCACAATTGTCCTAACTTGGAACAGGCATTTCAAAAGAAATGGTGGGTTTAACTATTTGTGGTATGCCAAACCTCTCCTTTAACTGCGGTAGTGTCCGATAGCAATTCAACAGTAGTTGCTATTGAGAGGCAGTAGACCGTAAAAAGAAATGATCATCATAGTAATTCATCTAAAAAAAAGAATTTTGAACTTTTTTAATGATCATATGAGACGAAATTTTTTGAAGCCTTGATTAGTAAGGCGGTTTGGGTGATATCTGTGCCTGATGAGAAAGTCTGGTCAATGTGTGCCAGCTCTTGCGGAACGAATCAACCGTGAAGCATACACTCAGTAAGCAGGAGAAGCTGGAATATTACTGTCCATATTAGAGAAATTGATAATTCTTAAATTAAAATTGTCCCTTTTGTTCTAAGATGACCATTTTCGTCAAATTCGAGATGTAAGTCCAAACAGAATGTAGATCTAGTGGTTTCTGTCGTTTCCTTTATCTCTAGTTCTGGCGGATATATTAATGGGATCCATTTAGCAAAAGATGCGTTATTTATGGAAAGAACATCATCACAGTATGATTGATGCCTGTCAGTATATCTATAAGTGAGATTGAAGGATCTAGCATCTTTTATTTTATGATATTTTACAAGTTCCTGAAGAAAGTCTCGTAAGAATATAGAAACAAGTCTGCTAGTAGAGGAGCACAATTAGTGCCTATTGGTATGCCTACTTGCTGTTGATAAATAGCATCTCAAAATGTGATAAATATATTATCAGTTAGAAAATCAAGCATACTGCACACCTGTTTTTGATGGTAGCATACTTTCCTTTCAAATTGGTTTTTGAAAAAAATGTGGATTTATTACCTAATACAACATTTTTAATCGACAAAGACCTTTTGAATGATACCTTTGATTCGTGATTTTTATTTGTCACGATGAAGCGTGGTATACAGTGCGGAAAAAATTAAATGTTTTCAAAGAATGTATTTAAGAAAATGAACGGGAATTTAGATTTTGTAATAAATCCTTCGAATTTTAAGTATCCATATGTGATTTATGTCACTTCGGGCGTGAATAGTTTCACAGTATGACTGATGCCTGTCTTTGACTGCAGACAAAATCTTAGTTCAATAGACAGTTCAGTAGTTGAGCAAGATGTATCTTTCCTTTTCTGGATTTGCAAGTAATTTTGGTACCCATTATAGGTATGACAGGTATTGATTGTTGTTTTTAGTATTATATTCAAGGAGGACATGAATGACCTGTTATTGGAAAGAATTCATCTTGACCAAATGAAACTCTATTGCATGTTGCACTACTTGGTGTATTGTGATCAATACTTAGTTCTTTGATGAGGCAGTTGTAATAATGTGCTTTACATACAAAAACGATGTTATTAGAAGGTTTGTCTGCAAGTACAACATGTAGAGAGGCACTTAAAGGCTTAATGAATTTTAAATACAGACTTTGGTCGATTGTTAACACATCTGGGTAGTTTGTTAACACGATTCAACACTAAAGATCATATAGATCTTTCCACTAAAGATCGAATAGATCTTACCCAATCTGACAAGGACTCAAGTTCTTGTTCTTGGTCCGTCTCTCCTGGCGTAATCTTTAACAGCGTCCATAACGATCTTGAAATTCAAATTCGAATTAATACTCTGTGGTTCTTGGATATTAGGACAATTGGAGACCACCTACCATACCAATTCATTTGCAATGATCTCAAGATTACCGGTAATGATGTGTCCAGAGGGACTGTAAACAAAAGGAGAGGTGGAACATTTGCATATCAGAGGAGATTTTAGAAAATGTCTAGATCCTGCAATGCCTTTTTATAGTTAAAACTCTCCAGCTAATGGTCTTTGCATAGCGGTAGAATACTATAGGTTTGGATTGATCTTTGAAATAGTAGATAAATAACAGTCATTAATACTGATACAATCCTTCAACATAGACGTCCATCAGACAAAAGGACAAATCAGGTGGAAACCAAAGGAAAAATGTCGACCGCAATGGTCTTGACTTAGTACAGGCATTTCAAAAGAAAAGGTATGCTAAACCGGTTTTATGACGCGCCAAACCTCCCCATCAATTGCAGCAATGTCCACTAGAAACTCAATAGCAATTGCAAATAAAATTTAGGATTTTAAGAACGGTTGGGTGGCTGATTGGTATATGTCATTCTCTAACAATAGGACAAAACCAATTAAAATGTAGATGTATATATATGTAAACTAAAATCATTAAAGAATGATTTAAACAACAATAAATTAATTTAAAAATTTTGTTTAAAACTAAGGAGTATCTCCCAGTTGCATAGCTCTGTCCTTAGCTGATTTTGGCATATTTCGTATTTCGGTTTATGAATTTACCTCCACTGAAGAGACATAAGTTGTCGAAATGCTGTTATTGGTAATTAAATGTTGTAAATATTCTATAATGCATTTTATTCGCTGTTTTTATTTTGTACGGCCTTAATATTATGTAATTTGTTTGGCCTAGTTGTGTAACTTGTTTACAATAAACAATGGTCAAGGTTATTACACCTCAGAACATGTAGATTTTTCTAGAACATTGACTTAATATTTAACACATAGATTTTTCTAGAGGTTGTCCTTACATAATCATTTTAGTCATGTGATAATTAGTTGATTAGAATGTTCTAGTTATATCTTGTGAAGATTTTTCTGGAAAAAAAATGTATTTACATAAGGTAGCTGAAAAGGGTTAAGGCAGTCAGTTTAATAAGTTTATACAGGATTAATTAGTTTATACAGGATTATCAAGCACATCTTTTGTATTGGAAATCGACATCAATTATTGTGAATATATTATCAACTATTTAGTGAGGATCATAAGGAATATTCTATTGGACATTTATTGGTGGAATTGATCTTGAACTTACAATGACGTATGAGAAAATCTCATTGTGGAAGGCCTCACGTTGACTTCAAGATGAAGAGCAAAAATTAAAAGCTTTGTTTCATAGATCAGTGCTACCATGTATGTGTAAAGACTTTGTCTCATGTGCATTTACTCCATACCTTTTCGTTCTTAATAGATGTAGTGGACTGTCTTGAATCTCTAATGAACAATCTTTTTTTGCAAAATTAAAGCTGTCAATTTTTCTATATACTACAATTCCACAGTGTTTCACTTTTGTATCTCATAGTGAACTCGGCTACTTAATTTGAAAGGGTTTGCACTCCAACTTCATGCAATACACTCCTATTGACTCCACTTTAAGCAGAATACAAATTCAAACCTTTATTGTAAGATGAATTAATATAGTATGGGACAAGATATAAAACACAACAAAAACAAATGAAAAATACATGATAAGTACATCCTATATAAATAAAAGACAATACTACATTTTCAAGTATCTGCCCTCAGTTGTTATGACTCTTTGATAAAGAAACCATATTTACTTACTTGAAATAATGTTGATGGATTCAGAATTACTATAATTTTCTCTCTTTAAAACAAATCATCTTCTGTTATATCTTGAAAGAAAATTTTACATTCTAATAAAAAAACTGATTTTCATTATCTTCAAATTTCATTACAACTTAAAAATGGTCTTTGATTTAAAAATCTCCCTTTTGTATCATAAATGTATGGTCACCTTGTAATAACTTTTTCGGAATGTAAAATTTGAGTGGTGTGAATAGGGAGATATCAGTATTTGAATTGTTACTTTTATAGAAAAATAATTAATCTATTGGTAAATATGAAAATTTATTTCTCCTCTGATTTAATGAATTGAATTTCTCGGATGACTTAGGGGTCTTTTTGCAAGATTTTTACTCTTATTGGAAAAATTGAAATAGATACGTTCCAATGATATCTTCATCGAGCATTCATACAAAATTCTAAATATGTATTCTTTATCCTCTTCAAAGCTTGAAATTGGCTTTTTACATTAAAATATACCCTTGAAAACAAAAGTATGGAAAATACTTTTGCATTCTTTGGCTTTTTATGGGTCTGAAAAATTACATACTTGTGCTAATTAGTGCTATGGTCAAGATGTATTAAATTGGATGCCCCTCTTATTCAAATCTAGTTGCCAAATTTAAAATATTTTTCAATTATTTACAAAATACTTGGTGAATTATCACAGTATTTATTTATTGTTTGTATTTTGTAGTTTGTGAGTCGTTTGTATATATTTTTATTGCATCTTTCAGTCGTTTGCATCAATTTTCAATGTATTTGGGGATCGTCAGTATCAATTTTGATAGTATTTTTCAAATCTTTTGTATCAATTTCGATAGATATTTGTAACCTGTTGTAATAATTTTCATTCTATTTTTTGAATAGTCAGAATCATTTCTCATAGTTTTTATGTAGCAATTTTCATTTATTTAATCGTTTGTATTAGTTTTGAATGTATTTTATTATCGAATGAATAAACTTTGATTGTATTTAAATAGTTTGTATCAATTTTGATTGTATTTTTAATCGTTTGTCTATCAATTTTGATTGTTTTGATTTTAAACTTATCTTTTATTCATTAAAGAAAAGGATTGTGCAACAGTCAAAGCCTATACAAGCCCTCTCTCGTTTTGAATGTGTCTTTTAATCGTTGGATTTAGTTATTTGTTACCACTGGGTCGATGCCTCTGCTGGTGGACTGTTAATCCCCGAGGGTATTCACCAGCCCAGTAGTCTGTACTTCGGTGCTGACCCGAAAGCCGATTCTATTTGGAACCTTACAATATCCAATTTTTGTCAATTTTGCTGAAACTAAGAAGTATCTCCCTCATGTCCTTAGCTGATTTTGGGTTTCTATTTAGATCTTATTTGGTAATTTGTTCTCTATCAGTTTTTAAACATCTTTGACTTTATGGTCTTCCAAACGTTTAGATTTTGTCTGCACTGAAGAGACATAAGTTGTCGAAATGCGCATACGCAGAATCAAAATTCACAGTAACTTCGGTATTTAGTTATTTGTATCAATTTTGATTGTATTCAGTTTAATCGTCTGTATTAATGTTGATTGTATTTTTTAATCGTTTGTATCAATTTTGATGTATTTTTAATAGTTCGTATCAATTTTGATTGTATTTTTTAATAATTTGTATCAGTTGATTGTATTTTTCAATCGTTTGTATCAATTTTGATTGTATTTTCTAATCGTTTGTATCAATTTTGATTGTATTTTTTCAATTGTTGTATCAATTTTGATTGTAATTTTTAATTGTTTGTATCAATTTTGATTCTTTTTGAATCGTTTGTTTCAGTCGTTTGCATCAATTTTCAATGTATTTTTAAATCGTCGGTATCAATTTCGATATACATTTGTAACCTTTTGTAATAATTGTCTATTTTTGAATAGTCAGAATTATTTCTCACTGTATTTTTCAATCAAATTTATTCATTTTCAATATATTGTTGCATCGTTTGTAGCAATTTTTATTTATTTAAATGTTTGTATTAGTTGTGATTGTAAACTATTAGCTTTTGTATCAAATTTTTATTATTATTGTATTTTTAATCGTTTGTATCAATTTTGATTGTATCTTTTAATCGTTTGTATAATTTTGATTGTGTCTTTTAATCGTTTGTATCAATTTTGACTTTATTTTTTAATCGTTTGTATCAATTTTGATTGAATTTGTAATCGTTTGTATCAATTTTGTTTTTATTTTTCAATCGTTTGTATCAATTTTGATTGTATTTTCAATCGTTTGTATTAATTTTCATTGTATTTTTGAATTGATAGTTTCATTTTTACTAGAGATGCTCTGAACGCCTGTTTTACTATATGAATACACTGGAAACGAGGCAATATTCATCATCATTATTGCCCTCAAACCACTTAAAGGAAGAAACATATATTCAGACAAATTACAGATACGCAAGCCTACGGGGGATCGAATAACCTGGTAAGCGTGTGAATTGCAAAATCTGTTCTGTTTTCTAATTTTTTTTTCTTTCAAGGTTTTGAAAAATATTTGATATGTCTAGGATTTAAAACAGACGTATGACAAGGCATATTAAACATAAAAAAATCATGGATGCATCACACTAGCGTTCGAGAACATTTTAAAAATAAAATAATTTTACAATGACCATCTATAGAAACCAAATTTACAATAACATCTATATCTAGTATTACAGATGTGAAAAAGAAAGGAAATGGGGTAAATGTCAAGGAGACAACATCCCATCTCCAGTTCAAAACGACGCAAAACAAAGCATCTAGGGGTCACTGTATGGTCTTCAACACAGTGAGAAAACCTCACACCATATACCAAGCCCTAAATGCCCCCCAAAAAGGTAAAAAAGTGAATAAATCAATGGAAACAAATTATATCCAATAAACCGAATATCAAAAAACTAAAATTTTTTAAGAAAACAAGGACAAGCCAATGACCAACATATTCCTGACTTGAAACAGACGCAAAAATTGCGGTGGGGTTAAACTCGTTTTCTTGGATGCAAACCCCTAATTCATTAATCATTTTAATGAAATCATTTTAAAGATTTGGCAAGATTATTGTGCTATCTAAATGTTAAACTTTTGGAAATTTTATATAAAATCCCCATCCTGAACGGCTTGTTGGTTTATTCTCAAAATTTAAATGCAAATTATTGAGATAATTACCCACGCAAAGCTACCATTATTTTATGCTAGTATCAAAAAATTTTATGATTTTGCAGAAAAATCTTGAAAATATTGTGGTAGTTAGATGTTTTCTGGGACATAAACGCGGTCTGTTCGAATGATTTGCCGTTTTTTATATTGTTTATTATAAATTTCTCATTCATGTGTTGATGATATTTGCAAAGAATTGTAGCTTTGTATGCATAAATAATACAGTTATCGCTAAACGAAGTTTTGTTAGGAACCAACAAACCGTTAAGGCTGGGGATTTTACATAAAATTTCCATAGGTTTAACATTGAACTGAAAAGGGGACCTTTAACCTTTAACACAATCCCGATTTTCTGAGCGGCCCCAATGACGCTGTTAAAAATAATAACAAAATTACCGAAAAATTATCGAGAGCCAAGTCCAAGAGGCAAAAAGAAGGCAGGTAATAAACCGCCGGAAAATTGTCGTCAGCAATGGTCTTAACCTTACTTAAACTTACTAGTCTTGAATTCACCATAAAGTATGAGAAAGCTCATTGTTGAAGGCGAAATTGTGACTTCAAATGAAAAAATACCGAAGTTACTGTGAATTTAGTTTCTGCATATGCGTATTTCGACAATCTATGTCTCCTCAGTGCAGATCAAATCTAAACATTTGGAAATCCATGAACCGAAATATGTGTAAAACCTGTCAGAGAACTAACTACCATAATAAAGGTGAACAGCAACAAAGGCGTTGTTCCATTGCTTGGCTCTACCATGTATTTGTAGAGACTTTGTCTCATATCTTTGTTAAACAAAGATTAAAACAGGACTGGTTGTGGCTAAATTAAACTTTTACATACTTCAGTGACAGAATCAGTCTCCTTAGAGAAAGTCTTCTTATCTCTTTACGCACGAATTGAAACAAGAAAGAAAATGTTTACTTTTTTGTCTTAATTATGTTAGAATTTTACACAAATAAAATGCAATGACAATGTTAACATGAATTGTATAGGGAATCGAAAAAGTCCTTGAGTCGTTATAAGTGTATTTGTCAATATGGTGACACGCAAATGTTGTCACATGAAGAAATATGTATCTTACCATTGGGGATAAAATAACGAATGTTTCCAAACGTCGATAGAAAATAAAAATTATGTTAAAAGCGCCGATCTTCCATGTTTGTTAAAATCACTCTACAAGCAGGAAATAGTAGGTTGGTGTATATTGATGTATTAAATTTCAATTTTAAATGTGTAGAACATGTTGTAATGAAGACGAAAATGTAGAAAAACCACAAATATCATACTTTGGTGACTTCAAGATGAAGAACAACAATAAAAGCGTTGTTCCTTTGCTTGTTTTTTACCATGTATTTGTAGAGACTTTGTCTCATGTGCATTTACTCCATATCCTTTTATTCACCATTTTATTGTGTTTTCTGCTGAAATTCTCACGTAAATGCATCATTATGGGTATCCATAATAGTTATTCTTTGAAAAATTGCTCAGTTCAGCTCAATCAGTTTATTATGTAATGTATTTTACTCCTACAGTGATACACCATACTTGCGATCAATTTTCGAAGGTTCCTTTTCTGTGATTATAACGGATTTCTTTATCTTCCACTATTTGATATAAATTAAGACATTTCAAAATATCTATAAAAGCCAAATGCAATGCATTTCTTTCCTTGATTTAGTTCTTATAATTTAGATTAAAATGAAAAAACTTATGGTTTAAAGAGTATTATCTCCCTTACGTTAACAGACGTAGTATAATGAGAATATTTGTCGATTATCTGCCCGTGCCAAGTTAGTTGCAAATTAGTGCCCATCATCTCCCTTGAGATCCTTTATTTGATTCTGAAATAAAAAACCAGGCAGAATTGTTTTTATCTCACATACACCGATGAACAATGAAAGGATATGGAGTAAATGTACATAAGACAAAGTCTCTAGAAATACATGTTAGAACCAAGGAACGGAACAACGCTTATATTGCTGTTCTTTATCTTGAAGTCACTATAAGGCCCTTAATAATGAGCTTTGCACAAACCTCATAGTAAGTTTAAGACTACTATATCATCGGTTGAGCGGAATATTTTGTTAATTTTAGTCCATTGATGCGGGATCGGCAATAAACATAACATTTACTGGTGGAGCGTTCTCTCAATCACCGTCATCCGTCGTTCAACAAAAACCATTTACCCTAGACTGGTAGACAGATACAACATATAGACAAAACACAGGGAGGTCATCAAGTCGATTGTAAGAAAACTTGGCATCAAGTCTGAAGTTCGTGAGTAGTTAACTATGGAAAAAAACGTATGTTTCAAAAAACAAGTTTTTCAAAAACGTGTTTTTGAAAACCGCAGATTTTTTCCCATATTAACTACTACTGACGGGACTATAGAAAAACAAACATGTAAGATTTGTTATTCACTACGGTTGAGACGGGTAAAACGGTCTAGATTTCACTCACATTTTTTACGATGTTTACGGATTAAACATCTCATAAGTAAAACAAAAATCTTATAGGTTTTACTTCGTTCTAGACTCTGCTTTAAAAAATTGAAGACACGACTCGTAAACTCTATCATTTTTATATAAAGAGAAAAATAATATTCTAGTAATAAAAAAATGTTTAGGGGAACACAGTTCTGTGATCGATATGAGTATTGTAACTTTTTACTAGACACTCCCATAAGAACTCCACAAATTGGGCAAGCACAAGTCAAAACGGATTACAAATTTAGTATAAACGATAGGGCTTCGTTTTATGACTGGTACAATGGGTATTTTTTGATTAAATTTAAAGTAGATAAACTAGCTGACGGAGCAGCACCAGATGATAACACAGTATCTGTTATTTCAGATGTAACAAATTTTCTTAGTCAAATGACAGTTAGGCAAAACGGAAAAATAGTGTACGACTGCAACAACCTATCACTTGCAAATCACGTCAAATCATTGCTTACACTTTCAGACGGATATGTGAATAGTCTAGGAAAAAACAGCTTTATTTACCCGGATAACATAGCAACCACTGCTGATAATACAGGGTTTGCTGCAAGAACAGCTTTAACCAATGCGAGGAGAGAAGTAACAGCAGAAATACCGTTGAATAGGTTTTCGTTTTTTCATTCACTAGAACAAAATCATTTACCCCCAGCACAAATGGGAATAACCGTAGAAATAAACAACGACAGTTATTTATTATACAAGGCCGATGGTGCTGATGACGGTAGAGTTGTAATTACACACTTTGAACTTTGGATCCCCAGACTAAAACTAAATTCTGTTGGTTTAACAAATGTACTCCAGAATTACATGAAACCAAGACGGTGGACATATCTAAGAGAATCTATTAACACTAGTACCTCGGGTCAATCTGTTGAAGGGTCGTATAGTATTACAACAGGGATAAAACACCCGAAACACGTAATCATATTTTTACAAAGGAGTGACAAACATAATGATCAAGAACAAAATCCTCTGTTACTCGACACTTTCAAAGTAAATGCAGCAAACACAAATTGTACCCTCCTGACAGCAAGATTAGAAGTTGGTTCTGGTATCTTTTACCCGGAAACAGGATATAGTTCGAATCAAATCAGCAGAATCTTCAGAGATGCCTGTAATTTTAAGCCTAACGCAAGCAACGACTATGACACCGGGAACATGCTTACCCTTTGCAACTTCGGCTCCTTGTATGAATTAGTCTATTTTGATTTGACTTACACAGACGAATCGGTGAGTATGGAGAACACATCTTTGACGTTAAATTACAGATTAAATCAGGCTCCAGCCGCTGCCTACCGAATCTTTGCCCTTGTACTGAACGAAGAAGATATAATTTTAGACACAATTGGAAATGATATAGTAATTATCTAAGGTATTAAAAAAATGAGTAAATACGTTAACTATAGTCTTGGTTTATCCGAAGGTCAGAGAAAGAATTTAGCTAAAGCATGCAAAACATATCTTCTCTAACATTAAGACTAACAAACAACCAATTAACAGGGGACTTTCCTATGGCGTTAACACAAACACAAATAAATAAAATACAGAAAGCAAAGGCCTCTGGTACTGGGGTTCA